>JAPQRN010000013.1:8378734-8410739 GCA_037367275.1 Coranthus polyacanthus
CACACACACACACACAATTTAAAGAAGGAATGCAAATGCGTGCACAAAAAAGCACAAATGAAAACCTGCATTTAAGACACAACAATATTCGGAGGCAATGGTATTTCATTTCTGACTGTTCTTCTGTAAACTTGATATGCATAATCACATAGATCTATAAAGGTTAGATCGTGACAAAAATATAGATTTTTTTTTTTTTTTTTTTCCCCCATCACACACAAAGGGCAAACTCTTCTTATATGCTGCTTGAGAACATAATGGACTCAGAGAAATTACAGATAAAAAAAAAAAAAAAAACAGAATGCACAAGCCATTTCAAAATAGTATTTAGTTAACACATTCTGTGTATCAGTGTCCTAAACCAATTAAATAAACAGAATTATAGCAAGCTAGTAGGCATATTTGTTCGGCAGATGGCTTTAGAGTCTGTTTTCAGACTTTTAAATGCAGATGCACTGGATTATTTCTTGAAGTTAATTCAACAGGCTGGGCATTGGGAGTGTTAACTGAGCGGCTGATTAGAACAGAAAGTTGACGGCTGACAGTAAACACTTAAAGAGCTACTGAAGGCAGGGAATCTGCAACTGCTGTCTCTTAAAGCTGCTAAAAAGAAAATCACAACATTATCCCAAATAAATAAAACAGAATTTTTTCTGTTTTTTTTTTTTTTTTCTTTTTTTCTCTTCCCTCGTCTTTGTGCTTAGCAGAAACTAGCACCTTTTGTCCACAAAGCTACGTCCTTCTTGTTAATTCGCGTGGATTTTACAGCGACTGCCGCTTTAAATGTCAACAGGTTTGCCATGACATAAAAAACAAAACAAAAAAAAAACACTTCATACATAATGCACAAAATAATCCAGCGTTTTTTTTTTTTTTTACATAATGATACACAGGGGCAAATACATGACCGGATGCTGAGTGTTACCACAGAAACTGAAAGCACTGAAGGAATGATATCTGATCGGTAATTACCGCAACGTGTGGCAGGAGGGAGGTTTGGAGAGTTGGAGAGACGTGGCGATGCTGGTGGGGGTAAAAATCGGTTGAGTGCTGATGAACATTTGAGCATTTCTACATGCCTGAAGGAATTCCATTAACCACTCTGATTAAAGTAATCATTGGAGCCATCGGTGCCTGTCAGATGCCATCCCTGCCCTCCCAATTACCCAGATCTCCTTGAACTCAATTGCTCACATCATCATGGAGACTGGGTGGCAGGCAGGCAGAGAGGCTGCGCTGAGCATGAGACATCTCCAGAGGGGGGGTGGTGGGGGGTGGTAGGGTAGGCGAGGCAACAGTCAAACATATGGAATATGTCCACCCCCTCGCTCTGTCACTGTACAGTGGCTGGCCACATATTAGCATAATTACCATTTACACGTTTTGTTGTCATGTCAACTCTGTAGTGCAAATGTAGGAAGAAATACTGATGGTTGAGAATTCTGATGGTACAGTTAGAAGTTTTGAGGTAAACTAGCATCTAGAGTATCATAATTACTGATTATCCTGCAGATTAACTGATTTGTAAGTGAAACATTTCCCTTTTTTTTTTTTTTTTTTTTTGTCTTTTTTTTCGTTTTCGTGTGTTCAGAAATCTAAACATAATCGCTTAACATCATAAATAAAGCAAGTAAGTATCACGTTTGATTGCAGCCACAAGTAAATATTTAGCATTTTTGCTCAATGAGATAATTATCACTGAACTATCACTTTCTCAATTAAGTGATTGATTAATCAACCAGATCAAATGTAATGCTAGCGTTTTAAAATAGTTCTTTAATCAATATTCTGTTCTGATTTCCATATATTTTCTCCAGCGTTCTGGCATCGGCATGGTGTGCATGTACTGTATTCAACTTTTAAATAAAAAGGGGGAAAAGTACAAAAAAAAGAATAAAAATGGAAGTGGACATAGCAGCTCGTAAGACACCTTGTGAAACCATTGTTTAAAATCTGATTCTGCATTTTTAAGGTCAGAATACTAACTCAGCAAAATAGGAAAATGTCAGATACCTCACACCATTATGAGCCCCAAAGGTCCTTGTAATAGAAAGTAATAAGAACACATGGTAAAAAGCAGGGGTTTTTCTTCCTTTTCTTTTTTTTTTTTTGAGCAGGTTAATGCAGCCCTGTGCATGTGAAGCATCATGCTGATTTTATTTATCATAAACAAAACTCTGCCAACACCATCTGATGTGACGCAACGCAATTTTTAGCAAATGTCTGCGAATTCAAATCCAGATTTTTTTTTTTTTTTTTTAATTAGCCTTGTGTTTTCAGCCCACAAGTAATTGCCTGTAAGTTAAACTCAGAGTACTGAAAATAGCAAAGTGGTGAGCCAACACTCGGTGCAGCTTGGACGGCTTTCCTGCACTGTTCCATTCCACACTGATTAATTCTGAAATGGTGTGAAAACACAAAGTGTAAGAGAATACTGGAGGACAAACTGTCCATCCTTGTCTCTTCCACCTTTTTATCTGAAAGAAGTTGGAATATGCGTTGTGCTTTCTGAGCCCGGAGCCGAGAACAAACTCGAACACTTCCTTCTGAACTTTCCTCGCTGCATTCAGCATCTAGAGCAAAGAGTGAGACTTGCGTGACAGCTACATCTGCACCTACATCACGCTTTGCGTTGCATCACCCCCACATCAGATTCACACAATGGGTTTAGCCATAAATCAGGGGGGCTCTTGTGTTGCATGAGGCAACAAACTCCTAAGTGTTTCACCTCCGAACCTCCTTTTCAGAATACAGATGGCGACAAGTGGATCGGTCTTACTGTTTTAACTGCTAACTGGCTGACTGAATTTCATAGCACTACAACTTCACAGATGGAGTGAATGTAAGATAGCTACAGTGCTTATGAAAGGCTATAAATGGAATAATCCAAAAAGGCATAATAAACTCTTTGCCCTTCCTTTGATGCGTCCATTTGTGTTAAGACCTAAAGAGCCCATTGGCTGATTAAAAGCATTATTTCAACTGGCAGGAGTCTCTCCCTGCCTCTCTGTCTGCACGCACACACGTTTTATATTCCTGCAGTGGGCTGCTTCACTCACCCATTACTCTGGGACAGGGTGCTGGGTCATAACAGTGATAAACTTCAATGCTGGGAGCTCAGTAGGGAGGAATATACATACGTACACACACATGCATAGAGTAATAACAGACCCCTTTGGAAGGCATGATTCAGTGATTATGTAATTGTGCTAAAGCAAGTTCTGAGAACATAGCCAAATGAGTTGACTAATATAACATTCAGAGGAAATGGTGATTTAAAAAAAACAGCAGATTCCCATGTGCGAACATCGTTTCAAACATTAACTGACCAAGTTGTGACCTGCAAATGAACAAGGATTTTTCAGGAAAACGTGCATTTTTTTTGGTTTGTTTTTTTTTTGCTTTTTTTTCAAATTGGCATTAGAAAAATAAATAAATAAATCCACGTCAAAAAACTGTCAACACTGTTTCGTCCCATAGGCTAGCATTGCTGGGCGACAGCACACACTTGGCTATGATTCACATCCCCTGCTACATGTATGACACATCCACAGTTACACTGGGTTCCAGGATTCCTCATCTCCCAAATGGTGCCTTCTGTTCTCATTCTGAGCTCCAACAAATGAAGGACCCTGAGCCGGCCGGGTTCACTTTCCACTTTCTTTTTTTTTTTTTTTGTTTGTTTGTTTCCATTGAGGAAAAGACACCTCACAGAAATGAAATTCATTTTTTTTTTTTTTTTTTTTTTTTTTAAATGCAAGAACACAGCTCATGTTTGCTGACAGAGGAACGACAGCGGTGACATTTGCTGTTCCAATCATCATAAATTCGGTATGATCAAAATAATTTGTTTTGCTTCAGAAAATAAGGAACAGATTAAGGTGTCTGACATGGCTGAGGTTGTTTTGTCTCCTTTCCAGAGAGATCAGTGTCTGTCTCAGTTAGGGAACATTGAATTCCTAAATGGCGATGCTCGCTGCGCACTGAAAATAGTGGCACAGAGCATCCGTTGCATTTTTATAGACCTGCTTTGCATATTGGATTTAGTTGATCAAAAAATAAAAACCACAAAAAAAAACCCAAAAAAAATTCACTGAACAAAAAACATTTTAAAATATCCTCTTGATATTTTTAAAAGGAAATATATATATATATGCACACATCAAACAAACCATTGTAAAAACATAGATTTAGCAGTGCATTGATTTACACACCAAACCTTTAATCCAGCAGCTGCACTTTTCATCAGTATCAAAGTTTGTACCCGCTATGTCGGAATGCTAAAGCAGCATTTAACTCTCTAATGTTGCAGTCATCTCAAATGATGTTTAGGCGAATAGCAACTTATCGCTTGGCGAGCAGCGTTGTGGACGCTGTTGTCATGGTTTAATTGCAAAGGGACAGCCTCTGATAATGATCATTGACTAATACACATTGATTCCAATCCTCTCCGAGACACTAGCTGCCCCTTTGACTGAAGGATATTTACTGTATCTTTATCTGCTATGATTGAGTCCGCAGCCAAGTTGAAATCAATCCAGTTCTTTTCAGCCAATGAATCGCCATTTCATGACAAAATCAAATAACATTCCCCACCCCACCCCACCCCTCCCCTCCAAAAATACTCTTTTCACACTTAAACTTAAAGTTTGGTCATTATTTCCATTCAGCGTCTCCATGTAAAACTCAAACATTGGACCAAACAACCTTCTTCATCTCGTCACCAACAGCCTTAGCTTCCTCATAAGCACATTGTATGAACCTGACATCATGTTTATTTGATGATAATAACATAGTTTGGTCAATATAGTGCAATAAGTGCAAAGCAATCGAAACAAATAAAATTGATAAGGGATAGAGAATTTGCGAATGCTTGTATAAAAATAGGTGTTACATTGATTAAAATATCAGTATTACACAACATAATAATACTTCAAATATCATTTATGAATTTTGTTTTGATAACATATCAATTCTACATATTAAGAATGAATACCCATATTCATTTTTAATATAATAATCTCCTTTATGAGAGCTCATTGAAGGCTAACTTGCCTTCCAATTCCAAAAAGTGCAGAAAGCATACAAAGACACTTTTTTTTCATCTTCTTCAAATGACGCAGTCTTTTTTGAACATTGGGGGTGTGCCACTTTCAAAAAAAGCCACTTTTACAATGCAGAGCTACAGTAAATGAAACTACAAACATAAGCCTTTCCAGAGGATCATGGAGTATGATGACACAGGTAATATTGATGTAGAATCAAAAGTTTTGAAAAGACATGGCAGATTATATCAATAAATACTTACTTACAGACTACAGCAGAAAATAGTCCTACACAGTTTCGATGATCTGCTGTACAGTGTTTTTGTCCAGAAGTGATTTTATAAACATTTTCTTTTCTGATTCACAATATATCTTATGTATGGTTATATTCCTGAAAATGAAGTTGGGTAAGATTTACCTGTACACTTACATTTTGTGTGTTATTTGATCTTCACCATAGAAAAATAGATTTTGCTTCATCAGTTAAGCAGAGCAATTTTGTTCATCCATGTTTGTTTCAGAAAGCTGTATCCATTCCTGTAATGTCATGTTTCAGAAATAAGAATAAGATTGTTCGGCACACCCCATGTTAACTCCTTCGCTTTTGCTTGTTTGCATTGTGCCAAGGCACCCTAAGAACTGAGCCACTGCTTCAAGGAGGGTCAAGAGACAAAATGCTTCATTACATTAATGATCCTGTTGCTCAGAACTGGCTAAAGGTGGTCTGTTTCTCAAGAACTTCGAGGTAATCAGGCTCAGACTGCAGTTTAGCTTTTAGCTCCAAATACTCATTTCTGTTGGGCTCAACATAAACAGTACTGGGTGCTGTGCCATAGAGCACTGTTTCTCTTATCCTCTCTGGGTGCAAGAACTGACGTCTGACATCAAAATTTGGGTTGTATGTGTATGACACAGGTCCTGTGTACTTGTACTCTAAATTGGCACCCGCTGGGATGGATGGGATGGACTGATGCGGGGACTGCTTATCGGGCTCAAGTATGCCTCTGAAGAAATGGTCTGCATCCTGGACAGGGGAGGGGTTTTCTCGTGGTTCGATGGTGCTAACGCTGTAAGAAGGACTCCTCATCGTACTGCTCTCCCTCTCCTCATCTGGGTTACCCCTGTATGTGACCTTCAGCTCATGGAGGTCACGGTAATCCTCCACTGTGTTCCCTTCCCTTGACCTGTAAATAGGGTTTTTGCACATATGACCCATTGGATGGGGAATATACTCATAGACGTGACCTGCCGGGGCCTTGACTTTAGGGCCAGAGCGGTTGTTGTAGAGACTGTACTGCAAGTTAAAAGAGCTGACGTCTGAATTGTTGGTACTGGTGCGGTCGCTCTGTGACTTTTTGCGCTTTTTCATCACTACCACAAAAAGCCCCGCAGCCACAAAGACAGACATGATGAAAACAAGCAGGAGGCTAAGAATGAGGACAGAGAGGGGAACAGTGCTGCTGGGGGTGTTGAACTTCTGAGGAGTCTCTGTGGTGACTATCCGGTCATCCATCGGCTCGTCCGTAGGGGGAGTAGGTGAGACATAAGCGTCGGAGTAGTCCGGGCAGAGCTGCTCAGACTGGATGGTGCGAAGGTCCATTCCTGTGTGGCGTTTGGGTGTCTCACACACCACCTCGTTAACCACAGTGCCTGCGCTGAGCTGCTCGAGCCATATCTTCATCCCCACAATGTCACAAGAGCAGTCCCAGGGGTTTTCAAAGAGATCTATCTGCACCAGCAGCTTTAGCTGATCTAAAACACCACTCACAGGCAGGTTTTGAAAATTGTTGTTGCGCAGATTAAGCCTAGACAGGGAGAGACTGGAAAAGATGCCCCCAGGTAATGTTTTCAGTAGGTTATTGTTGAGGAAAAGCAACTGAAGATTAGGAAGGTAGCGGAAAGTGGCTGCATCAACCTCCTTGATTTTGTTGTACTCTAAATAAAGATACTGCAAGTTCTGCAAACCAAAGAACATTTCTCCTGTAAGCCTGTCCATGAGATTACCATTTAAATACAGCCTACGCAGGTTGGTTAAATCCCCAAAAGCTCGGTCGTGGATCAGAGTTATCCTGTTGTTTCCCAGGTGAAGCAAATCCAATCCAGTGGCATCGACAAAATCTGATCTCCGTACCACAGGGATGTAATTTCCAGTGAGATACATTTTTTTGGGATTGTATGGCTTGGGTTTTAGATCAGAAATGCTTTCAATCTTTCTCTCTTGGCAGTTGACATTTAGCCCGATTTCAGATATCTGCAGATTACATGTGCAGGCAGTGGGACAGTCCAAAGGCACAGGAGATTTGGTCAAAGCAATGATGGGGCCATAGTTGTAAGGGTTACCTCCTGGTATTCGAGATGTGGGCTTTAACCTAGTTCTGTTAACTTGCCGTGTGCCCTTGGTAGGCCTAGAAGAGGACCTAAAAACAGCGGAGGAAGTGGCGGAGGCTGTGACAGCAGCAGGCGTGGTCTGGTAATATCCATTGGTGCTGCTTGGGGGTGCAGGCCTGACTGTGTCTTCTAAGGGTCGTCTTGGGCAGAGTTCCTGCTTTGACACCTCATCCAAGTCCCTGCCATGGAGCCTGAACGGTGTCTCGCAAACCACTTCTCCCACTAGAGCTGTATAGGCAATACTCTCTAGCCAAGCCTTGAGAGCAATGAGCTCACAGGAGCAGTTCCAAGGATTCTCCTCCAGTTGTAATTCCACAACTTTGTCCATGTGCTCCAGGAGGCCGACATAGGGGAACATTTTTAATCGGTTCCCTCTCAAGTCCAAGTGCGTTAGAGGAACATTCCGGAAGATGTTGGGAGGGAGGGCGGATAGTAAGTTGTCGTTCAAAATCATGACTGTCAGTTGGTGTAGTTTGCTCAAGGCATTGGGCTCTATATTGGTGATGTAATTATAATCAATCTGTAGATATTCCAAACTCTCCAGTCCTGCAAAGGTGTCATCCCTCAGAATTTCAATCTTATTGTTATTCAGGTGCAATCTTTTTAATCCCTGGAGTCCGTTGAAGGCACCTGACTCTATCTCAGATATATCATTGTTCCCCAAGTGCAGGATGGTCACCCCGGTGTAATTGATGAAATCATTGACTGACAGCTTCTTCAGAAGGTTCCCTGTCAGCAGGAGGTGGTACATGGAGAAATGGACCGGGCTGATCTCTGTCAATCGGATGATCCCCCGGTTCTCACAGCTCACCGCCAGGATCCCCTCCTTCTCATCGCATGTACAAAGGTTTCGACAGATCTCCCCATAATTGTCATACATCTCGATCAGCCTCAGAGATGATGCAATCAGAAGGATTATTTTTAGGATCCAGATATGCATTTTTCCTGGGAGAGGATGCCCCAGCTCACTCAAGTGCGGTACCAGTATGAGGTGTCATCTAAGGAGGAAAAGAAAAGGACGAGTTCTGTTTTTATACATGGAAAACACATGATACATGGGCTATAATTACAGACGCAAAACAGTAATTGATAAAAAAACCAACCCCATATGAACAAATATTAGACATTCATAACAAACACACAGGCACAGACAAGTAGGCCTATTAATGTTTGCTCATTATGCAGATGTGTTATGTCGGCATCATTTTGGCTTTGACGCTGAAAACAAGCGCCTCAGATGAATCTTTAATCACCGCATACTTTAACGATAATATTATCAAGTTGATAGCACAACTACCCGCTGTGGATGGCCACTGCGCATTTCTGATAGCTCGCCTGAATTCCAATCCATCTCGTGAGGGGGGAAAAAAAAAAGGCTTCGCCATCCACCGTGTGCAGACTGATAGATCTGGTCATTTACTAATTCAGTCCCTTGAGAATAAAAAAAAAAAAAAAAAAAAAAAAAAAAAAAAAAAAAAAAACACGTCCTGTTAAAATATCTCAAGACAGGTATCTGTCTCTCTGCTGATGTTTCATCTTCATTTTGTTTAATTCAGCCTCTCTCCTAAAGAAACATTACAATCTAAAAGATGCGATCAACTCCTATCTCCTAACCACAAAGATTTCTCACTCACCCCGCATACCCGACGACTTGATAACAGTGGGGAAACTGTCGGCTCCCTTCTCTCCACCTCCGTTCAAACAACATCAGGACTGGGGATATATTCGCCCGCTACGATCGAAACAATCCTGGGTTGTTTTAAAACAAACAAAAATAATAATAAAATACAATAATGTCGGCTCTCAAAGAGGAATCGACTAAGACAAGCAGTCAATGTTCATCTTCAAATCCGGCCTGCGATAAAAAATTGTGGATATCAGCCTACAAGGCGACAGTCGCAGCCCTTCTTCTGCCCACGGGCGAAAAAAAGAAATGAGAGGAGTTGATCAAAGGCAAATAAGCAAGTGTCGTTGATCTCATGGCGAATCTCTGATCGAAATTGCATTTTGACGGGGAGTAAATAATTCTATAATCAAGTATTCTGTAAGGCATCCGCTATATAGAAGGTTACAGATCTCAGTCTCTCTCTCTCTGTCTCTCTCTCTCTCTCTCTCTCTCTCTCTCTCTCTCTCAGCCACTGACGCGTGAGCGCGCGTGCACACGCAATCAAACACACATATAGCCTACACACACGTTTGGTCTGTGCGCTCCTTAAAAGAGCACAAAGCCTACACATCACCCCAGTAAATCCCCCTAAATCTGAGCATATTAACATGCTTCCACTGCAACGATACTGTTTGCCATAACTGCACCCACTTTCCTTTCGTCTCGCTCGTTTTCTTACATTGAAGTTTATTGTCCAAACCTTAAGAAACGTGCATCGCCTGTGGATATAATATAGATAACTTGAAATCCAGCGTGTCTGTGTTCGGCGGGTATCCTTTGTGCAGCGGCAGCGGGTTATTATTTGGATCGAATAAAACTGTGATGATGTATTTGAGCATAAAAACGCAGGCTCTATGCTTGTTTATTGCCATCCAGCCGCAGACACCTCGCTTAACAGCATCTTAAATCCGGATCAACTTCAGCAATGCAACTAAAGGGGAAAACAGAGATTTCAGCACCACGGACAGATCCCCAAAATGTTAAAAGCATACGCCTCGACACGGACGGCAAAAGAGAGAAAGAAAAATCATTGTCCTCTTACCGTGCTGATCCCGGTAAACGCCAAAGCATCCCGAAAATCACGGCTGTGCCCCTTCTTTTTTCTCCAACCTCAGTGAAAACATGGATTTCGTGATTTCACCGTCCGCCCTTCCGCCGGCTGTTCCAAAAAAAAAAAAAAAAAAAAAAAAAAAAAAAAAAAAAAAATCCTTAAAGTCAAGTCTCTTCGGTGTTTAACTCCATAAACCAGGCTTCGAAGAGCACATATACAGTCTCATTCACGCCAATAACGTGACAGCCAGCGCGGTAAAACGGGCTCCTGTGTTCTTCCAGCAGCAATTGAAATTAGCAGTGTCATCTCGGAAAAAGAGCCAAAACCAAAGTTCGAACATGGTAAAGAAAACTGGGCGAATAAAAACGCAGTAATCCCACATCAGACGAGACTTGCCGCATGCATTTTAACTGTGACTTTCATCCATGCGCACTGACGAAGCGGAGGAGAAAAGCACGAATCCTCTTGTCTGCTGCCAGTAGTGCGGCTTGTACCAGTTTATGTATAGATCTGCCAAGGTCTCTTTATTTCAATTGCCAGACTGTCCAAATCGACCGGAGATCAGTGGATATCAGCTCACGCCTCGGATAAAATAATTCGATAGCCTTTCTCCAGTTCTGCATTGGTCACAAGATATCCTATGTATGTACACAAGCTTTGTCTTCTCACTAACGTTTCAACTAGTGGAACTTGATCTTGGTTGGTGCAAACAAGCGCATCCCCTACAGCGATGGACGTATTATGAAACAATTACCATAGTATGACAGTCGAAATCACTCGTAAAAATGCATAAATCCCCCAATCTCAGGACTGTCACGGCGAGGAAATGAAAAGCAATTTAATGCGTGCAATACTCTTTAAAGGGTATGGTAATGTGGAGGAGGTGAGGTGGGGAGGAGAAGCGGAGGAGGGGAGGGGAGGTGATGGGGAAAAGGAAGAGGGAGGGTGAAAGAAGGCCCGTAGAGGGCAGCACAATGATGAAAAAAGCATCTTGGCAGGCCCGCATTTTGAGGCTGCACTTTGTAAGTCGTGTACAGCAATAACTATTTGATTTGTCACTCAGAGCTGGAACTATTTTTCCACCAAGCCGGTTGTCATATTTTCGTGCTTTTGAAAGTCACAACTGGACATGCAGAGCTTTTCTTTTATTATTATAGGGCGGTAATTCTTTGAATTTATCTCAAAGAGCTTTTGATTTCCTGGGAGGGAAGAGGGAAGCAGATGTATATTGGCCTGACACTCATCCTGGATTCATCATGTCTCCTCGTTATTCAGTCTGGAAAAGATATTATTCCTTAAGACAGTCTTCGGATGACTGAAGAATTCTAGACGCTGCTGGAATACATTTACTCATTACCAGCAGATTGTTCACATCCCCCCTCTCAGTAGGGAGATGTTTCGCAGCAGAACAATCTGAATACCTGCTTTAACAATGTGATTTGCACAAACAAAAGATGGCACATGGAACAATTTCAGCCATCATCCTACTGTATGTATTAACAGGCCTGCCCTGCAGCACATCATCAAGGTGAAGATGTTTTTTTAACCTCGGTGTAGCCAGCATTAAAGTTGTTGCACATACATCAAACAAATAAGGTCAAGTAAACACCCAGCCATACACCTCTTATCTCTTCATGGATGCTTTCAAATACATGGATTAAGGCTATAGTCCCAGAAAACACAAATTTACAAGAGATCTGCATTGAAAGAAATGAATTTACTGTAGGATTAGGCTTAATCCAGTTTTGCACCAAATACTCCAGCCCGCTAATGCTGCCATGTTGCTGTAAGCGCTCTGTATTTTACCAAATCATGGCTTATTTGCCCCTTGTTGAAAGAGCAAATCAAGTCAAAGCCACAGCTGCCCTCTTACCCTCTTGCTGTAGGACAAGAAACTTTAGAAGCACTTAACTAAAGCCTGAACAGAAAATCGAATTAAATCTAGCATATGGTGCGCCGCCATGTCCAAAGAGATTTCCCACTTAGTCAGTATTGTGTGGTAATAAGTCAACTCTTATGCTCTCTTTAGCATGCACGGAACGACAATAAGCGGATGTGGCATCCATGCTGCGTTTCTGAAATTAGCCGTGGAGATGCTTTGAATTATCTTAAAGTCTCTGGCTCTGTAATCGTATTAACAGTGGTCTATCCTGTGGGGATGGACAAAACTGTATCTATGGAATCCCGGTTGGGTTACAGCTGCGGAGAAAGTTGCACTAATGCAGTTGGGTATTTATTCCCTTCCTCTGGAAGGGACCGTGGCTGGCATCCCTGAGAGGCATCACGCCGTTAAACAGACGGGACGAGCGGTCCTAAATAATTTTTGCCTTAAATGACTTTGCGTACTGCTGATGGGAGAGGTAGATGCTCTTGCCTAGATGATGATGGCGATGGCGTTGAGTGTTTGTGCAAGTTGCGTTTATATAACAAAGTTTTGGGGTTTTTTTCTGCTCAAGTTCCACTGGTGTGTGTCAGGGAATGTTCCTGTGTACATCCACACTCATTATACTACATTAAAATAGATGTTAGTGTGTACGTGCATAAGAATTAAACTCACTGTCACAAAGGCTAATGAGTTCATACAAACATGAATGCTATTATCATAGATCAGCTGCATAAAACATTTAATTGGTTGTCCCAGATCCTATTAGAATCTTAAGTAATTAAATGCAAATGAAAGTTTATGCTATGGTGAGCTCAGCATGTATTTGTGCATGAAGTCCTTTTGACTTTTTATACATGCTATGTTTGTTTTTTTTTCTGAAAATCCCATCATCTTAACATGATAGCTGTTCATTGATGCAAAACATACAATCCATAAGCTAGGCTCAGATATAGTTCAGATGCATTTTATTCATTTTTTTAATATGCTTTTTTTTAACTTCATGTTATGTTTCATTTAGTATGTATTTGATGGCACATTGGCATACTTTGGCACTGTTGAAATGCCAACAATTTCGTATACTATGAACACGAACCTTGTCGAACACTGTTCCTAACATACATATGCAAAATTGGTTGTGATGGATTCTTATCAAACTTGGGAGCTGTGAACTCAGTTGTTTCCCAATATCAAAGCAAAAAGCCTTGTGGTAGACAGGCTGTGCGCCAAAAACAGTGGGCAGGGAAAATAATGAAATGTGTCTTAGAGGAATTCTCTCAGTGGGCATGTACAATACAGCACAGCACAGTTGGTTGTTTTAGTAATTTCTTTGACAATGGTATAATTAGAACGTATCTTCCAGAAACTGCGTTCAATTTTACAGCTCGTCCTGATGAGTACAGTTCAGTGTGGGGTTTAGTGAGATGATTGTTTCTTTTACAAAGAACAGTGGATAAGTGTGCAACCCCTTAGCATGATTTCTTCTCCGAGACCTGACTTTTATCCATGTTGTATATAAGATCAACACGTAAAATGCAGTGTCATCCAGCCCGGTACGATTCACATGATCTCATCAGTTTATGGAACTGATGTCTGCAATAGGTGACGCCATTATAGAACAATGGCGCCATAAATAGCGTATAACCATAGCTTTTTGCTCGATAGCAATTTTAACAGTTTTGTCCCATCATCTTGATATTAACTTGCAGGAGCCGTATTGAAAATGTTCAACTGTCTGCGGTAATAGAAGGCAAATTCATTTGTCAGCAGAGAGCCTGACATGCATTGTACTATGATTAACTTGTGAGGTCTCATCTGGCTTGTGTGTCCAGAGGCCAATTGGTGCTGCTAGCAATTTCTGTCATTGCCCAGCAGGTCTCCAACAGGTCTTGGGGCCAAGATCCATTCAAAATGCTGATAATATGGAATTAGAAAACAATTTTAGTTTGACAGTGCAATCCAACTGGCTCATCTTCCCCATTGATAACAAGATGCAGTGAAGAATTACAGAAAATTTCCCTGGGAGAAATTGCTTTACATAAACAATGACTAAACCCTGGAAGCCCTATTTGGCCCTGTAATGGAATGAAGGCTAATGAGACAACCAAGGATGGATAGGATGTGAAAGTGAAAGCGTTCTGTTGCTCTGCGCTGGTGTCATTCCACCAATCACGTCATTAAATTGATTCAGTCCTCGCGGTGTCACATTTAATGCAAATATCATAAAAAGCAAATAACAAGCATATTAGCCATACTTCATTTTGACAACTATATTTAACAAATACAAACAAATATTACCACTAATAATATGAGACGTTCTCATAGACTGCCAGACTGTCCATAATGGGGACTGGCTGATAGGAAGGGATATATTTAGCATTTATGAACACAGGAAAAGATGGAGAACTGAGTGGGAGTCATTAGCATTAATATATGGAATGACTCAACACACAATAAAAACTATATATAAATGGAATTACGTTCCACGTCAGTATAGTCGGCGCATGATTAAAGTTTGATATGAATGTCCCCTGATCATTTTGATACAGATATGGTCGAGTTTTGCGAATCCTCTTAATAACACACCTGCAAATCCAAAACACTGAGTCAGAAAATGACGAAGAGAGTCAGAAAAAGAGAATACAAAGGAGGACATCTGTGAGCGAGTATAAAAGCAAAACTTAAAAGCTGAAGGTCTCTGAGCAGATTTTCTGTTCAACCCTGAAAGGTGGTGGCGGCGACTGAATCGCTTCAAATACTGACAAATTTGAAATGGTGAATACTGAAAAACCACAGTATTGGTGAAGTTGTGACTGCTGTAATGATGCAACACAGACTTTTACTTTTACATTGTGCAAATTGACTGGGTGAATTGATGTGTACTTAATAAAAAGCTAAAGGCAGTTTTTGTTTTACAAATATTACATTGAATTAAACATATTTAAATCATTTAATGATTATATTTTAAACAATTTCTGGAGATATCATTTTGAATTCCCGCCTGATTTTGTTGCTTTTTTTGAAATAATAATAATAATAATAATAATAAGATCATTGTAATAATAATTATACGTTTAATGAACAATGATAAACGTTATTATCACATCTCTCTTGAAAAAAGATTAAAATGTAGTGAAATGATTTATGTAAATGCGAATTGTACGTAAAGCTTTAGTAGATCTAAAACACCCATTTTTTTGGTGAAATGTTTAATAAATCAAACCAAATTTTTGACAAATACAAAGTTGGTTTTTGTGAAATTAATTTGATTACGTTAAAAATTGAAGTTGCGTTAAGGTCAAGCACTTTATTTTAAAAAAACAAATAACTTATAACAATATATTTTTTTACAAATTTACATCGACTCAATAATATTATATGTCACTTTGTTGCCATATTTTTTACAGTGAAGGTAATAATGCATAATGTCTTATCTAATTAAAGGCTTAATCTGGGAAGAACCTGCAGGAACATGTGGGCGGAGCCAGGTCGTCAGGGAGATTGAACTCAGCTGCACTGATTGGCTTCAAACAGCCAACTTTTCTTTTCTTTTCTCTCTGTCTTCCACCCTGTTGCTTTCATTAAATCAAATCTATCTCACTGTAACCACACACATAATCAGAACTCCGCGTCTAATGTCACATTTAATTACATACTTGCATGCTGTTAAGCGCAGTTCGAGCTAAGAGAGAAAATATGCATTAATCTGAGTATGATGTTATCCAGAGTTTTGCATCGACCGCATCCTGACGCTTGATATCCATAACATCCGCTTTTTTTTCCTGCGACGCTATCTATCGATGGCACAGCCTCTAATCAAAAGCACCGCGGCCAAAGCCTGTGCATTCATCACAGCACAGGTGATGTAGAGCTCTGGTGTGAGTTCCCACTAAAGACCGAGAGCACAGCTGCTCTGACAGCGATGATTGATGGTCAAGGCAGGACAGGGCTTTGCACAGGGACTCCTTGCCTTTTGTTTTTCCGTGACTTGGCTCGAGTGAGGTAATTTAAAATTGTTGAATCGGTAACATGCAAACTTAACCGCAGCCTTTAATGAAACGAGCTGCTGACAATGCGATAAGTGCATCCTCACTGTATCAGGCAGCGGATGGGATTGACTTATTAGCTCCCTGCACAGAGGAACAAAAGCAGTGAACCATAACCAAGTCAAGTAAATTTATTTGACTGTAGTCAGCAAGCATGAAGGCTTTTAAGGTTAAGAGTGTACTTAAGAGCTTGGTGTGCAGGCAACAAACTATGCTTTTGTATGTTTAAGTAAGCAGTGTGTCAGTTAATCATTCCGTCAAGCTGTCAGTCATTGTCAGACTTGATCCAGGCCATTACTTTTAGGGCGTTTGACTCATTATTTAGCCACTATCTCAGACTGAATACAAGAAACCTGATACAGTATAAAAGAGCATTGATTTCCAGTCTACTGAATGCACTATAAACACTTCCGTTCTGTCAACAAACTACCCGGAAGAAAATCATTTGTAAGCTAATGCTGCTGAAATGACAAGACAGGAAGCAAAAACACAGTCAGCGGCATCTCGTAAACATCGTAGGTAGCATATGGATATGACTGGAAAGACAGCAAAGCAAGAGTATCAGTGAGGATGCTCCGTCTGTAGCTTAGAGGCCACATAGCAATGGAATTCTAATGTGGAAAAACATAGATAAGATTCCCAAGTCAACTCCAAAAGTGCTGCGAATCCGGTGCTCCAACACATTCGCATATCTACTTAAATCTGAAAGCTATCCAGATTTGTCTTTTATCTGTGGGATGTTACGAAAGATCGTGCGCTCGGTCAGAAGAGGCCGCGTTCACTCACAGTCATGAACTGAACCGACGGCATATGTAACGCTATTTTTTTTTAAATTTCCCCACGCACTTTAATAATAACTTTTAACCTGGGTTGTATCCGTCCACGGCAAATTCTCAGTACCCTGCCAATAAAACTGTCTGAAAGGTAGAACTAAATACACACAACCACCCGATAAATGCTACCCCCCCCCCCATCCCAGAGTCAAGTCGCAAGTGCAAAGCAGAGTCGGTTTGTGCATGTCACTCTGAAGACCTTCCACGAAATCTAAAGCGAGCACAACAAACTGCCACTTCATGGAAAGCCTTCTGGGCAGAAAGCAACAACAGGTGTGAACGCAGGGTCAAACGTGCATCTGTAAAACTGAGAGCGCTCCTTTTTATTTATTTTTTTTCCAATTCCAGTTGGGGTTTATTCCTGCTCATAAAGTTTCTTATTTCCCAAAGCGATATCTGTGCGCCGGAATCTTTTGTTTTGTTTTTAACTCGAAATATGTTTTTCAAAACCAGACGCTGTTGAATGACAAAAAAAACAAACTTTAAGTGCTTCATCGGCTGCGCAAGTTCATCGATTGCACTTCAGCAGCATTTCAATACTATTAAATACCCTTTTTTTTTTTTTTTGGGAGGGGGGAGGTTCTGGGTAACCATCTTGAATGCGGTTTCTCCCAAATTCAAATTAAAAATCACCGCTGGATTTTAATCTTTGAGCGAACAAGCGAGGGAAAGAGGGGGCGAGGCTTGCCAAGCCAATTAGGCAGGCAATAATGGATTTGCAAATCACTAGAGGAACCATTTGCCCTCTATTTAAATAGTCAAGATAATTACAGTTATATTCAAAAAATACAAATGAGAATATCAGCATGTACAAATCAATTCACCAAGTAGGTTTCTTTGATACGTCTTGCCCCAATATCTGAGGCCAGATGACGTGAGAGAGATGTCCCTCAACATGCCACACTCCTTTATGCTTTGGACATTTGTCTCCAACAGAGAGACATTATTGTTTCCAACCATCTGATAGCAACTCAAAAGCAATATTTCCTAATAATTAACCATGTTTAGATGCTCCATATTTAATGTAACAGCTAGACTTCAGTAACAGGAGATGTCTTTTATTAAAAGAAGCTTCAGGTTTCATCTTGCTTTGATGATTAAACAGCTTGATATTCCATCAAATGCTGTCTTTGTCGCATTAATGTTTTTTGGGTTTTTTTTTTTTCTTTTTTTGTGCACGATCCTCCTTTTTTTTTTTTTTCCCTTTTGGTTTTTTTTGTTCACCCGTGTGCTGTTTTTCAGAGACACAGTGTGAAGTACTGGAGGCTTCGCAGCAGCTAGTGAAGGTTGAAAGATTGTGAAGCGGCTGGGCAGGGCCTGACAGTCTGGGCACTGGATCAGTCAGTGGATTTGGGGCTGGTGGCTGGTGGCTAAAGCTATCCTCTAGGTGCACTGACAGAGCAAGTTGCTTCATACTGGAACCGAGCTTGTAAGTGTGTGTCCGTGTGTGTGTGTGTCAGTCTGTCTATGTATCTGGAATCAGGATTTGTTGAGCCCCTGGTGGACTCCCTGATGGCCTAGATGGAGAGCCCAAAGAAGCTGAAGACTCCTATGGCCTAGAAAATAGATTTTACACAGTCAGTGCTCTAGTGAGATTATTACATGAATACTGCAGTATTACCGTATTACTACTACTATTATCAACCCATTCACCACAATTATTGCCATCTGCAAACTACACATATATAGATTCCTGAACCGACTTTCAACATTTCTTCATGCGTTTGCATCAACATTATAGTGTTTTATCTGCTAACGTCACTTTTGGTGTTTTGAAGGGATAGAAGGAGGCCGTAAAAACAATCACGTCTCTCAGAAATGATGTTCATATGCAACTAAATTGCATGAGCGCAATGCGGCCAGTATGACAGTTTATTTCGACGAACTAAATGCTGTTATTAAAGGAACTTTCAAGGAGCAGAAATGTTAACCGTGAACGCAAAGTCAGTTGTTCACAAACAATATATTTCCGCCAAAACTTTTAATGGTTAACACTCTCTGCTGGCAAAGTCCTGGATTGGATGGGTTTTTATTTGCATTTTAAACGTGAGTGGAAACACTGAACATTCGAAAAAACCTTGAAACACCACAAAAGTTTTTTTTTTTTTCGGAAGATGTGCAAAAGCAGGATTCATGCAAAAAGATTCGATTAAGTGACTAATTGCAAGTGTCACATGTGGACCAATAAGGAGACTGCAACATTTGTTGAATTAATGCCAGAAACAAACAGAAATATATTAGATGGAAAACAGCAATGAAATGCCACCACGAATGAAGAGCTGCAGAAACAAATGTTAGACAAAGGCTTTGACAAACCGTAGAAGAATTTGAAACGCTATATGATCCAGACCAGCGGTTTGGTTTGGTTCAGGTACAAAGGCTGTCAGCCGGCTTCGGGTTTTTGTCAAAATACCTATTACATCTGTCAGCGTCTCAGTCAGCAGCTCAGGCAGTATGTTATTGTATGAAATACCACATCTTCCAGGCAAACCTTTAGACCGTGGTGACGATGATGAAGAACCAGCTCGAAAGATTTGCATAATTCACGGGATTTTCTGAAAATTCCGTTAAAATTTACAACACATTTGGACGGAAACCTCCCTGAGATATACACGGGCAGCACTGTGTTCTGGCAACTGGGTCAGAATTAATGTTAAATAGTAAAATAAGAAAAAAGTAAATGATTTATCTGAAGGTGATATTAAATTAATTATCATTTTATTAACCCTCCCCCACATGGTGAAAGAAATGAACACTTCGGGGACATTCTGAGCCCAACTTATTAGAATAAAGTTGAATATGAACTGCACAATTGAAACTGTCATATGTACTGTGATCTATAGGCGCCCGGTCTTTGCCCCACGTTCATCACAACCTTGAAAACCACCGGGTGTATTTGCCGCGCGCAGAAAGGTTTTGTATTTTTCAACAACCGTCTCCAAAATGTGAGGAAGAGAAGTTGACTGAATGAGGTGTATTTGGGTGTGGGTTTCAAATCTCCGTTGGTTTGACGAATCTGATGAATAATTGATCGAGCTTTGTCAAAAAAATAAACAGCGTTTCCCTCATACATTGAAAGAAAGACGACTTTTATATTGTGTCGTTAATGTCAATATTAGCAGCAGTGCTAGTTGAAGAAGTGCTGTCTTTTTTTTTTTTTGTCCACCATGAATTTTTTTTTCCCCTCTGGACAGTCCATTAACAAAAAAAAAAAAATCTGTCACAAAAAAGGGAGTAATGTGCATTAAGAGTCAACGTCAACTTCAATCATTCAGGAGAAGATCTAATGGAGGATTGCAGTTCATGTTGAGTGTTTGAATGTCGTGTTGGACTGAAAACAGAGCAAGTGTGTGAGAAAAAGAGCAAGTCAGAGCGAGAGAGAGAAGGGGAAGAGATGTAGGAGATTCCCCTCCAACACTTCCAAACAATGCTGACAAAAATGTGCATTATTTATAGCCCCGAGACTGCAGGAACCTTATTTGACGCAAGCAGAAATGTGCCACAAAGGAAACTCTCCTTTTTTCTTTTTTTTTTGTTTTTGTTTGGGTGTGTAAAATATTAAGAGCCCCGTTTCAGATCCCATTGACAGACACTGGACTCACACTGGACAGAGTTTAAATGAGGCAAAGTGATGATCTGTGTCTCAGTCTTTTAATGGCAACTAATGCTGCGTTTGATGTTGAACTGTTAGTAGGAAGCGTCAGCGCCGGTAGTCCTGCAGGCTGTGCTCACTGCGAACGACGGCAGATAACACGCCGACTACGAATAAGTACCTGGAACAACCCCACTTCAAATCATCTGAACTAGCCCTTTAAGTGAAGTGCAGAAGTAAGACATAGTGATCATTTATTATTTACACTACATGACCGAAAGTGCGTAGACACCCCTGTCCACGAATGTAGCGAGGCCCGCAGAGAAATGGTTTTCCCAGGTTGCGCAGAGCCCTGACAGCAATCCCATCCACACCTGAGGCTCACTTCTCCGGTGCTTTTATGACCGGAACGGTTCATCTCAAAGTATAAATATGGGAGCAAAAATTGATATCTCGAGCTTAGACTGTATTAAGAATAATTTGCTGCTCACTTCAATTATAACTGATATCAACCCTGTTGATAATTTGTCTGTCTAATGGTTTACAAACTGCACAACTCATAAAAGAACATCCTCCCTCAAGGGCTAAATCTGAAAAAATCAAGAAGCATCTTTCTGATTATTAATTTGGGATCTCTCGAAATCCATTTTTACATCATTGAGCGTCTCTGTTTGCGCTCTCTTACTATGCCTGGAACTCTCTCTTAGACAAAACAATGAAATGAATTAGTGAATGCACAGTATATTTTCATTGGGGAGCAGTGTCATCTTGGACACACTATAGACGAAGTATGTAGCTTTCAGTCCCTGTTGACAGGACACAATCAGACGGTAGCAGCTGTTTATTCTGGAAGCTAGGTGAAGGATGGGACTATCATGGCGTTCCAAGACCAGTAGCTGGTTTGACTATTTGCTGTCACGCACAATGTGTGTTCAGACAAAGGGATGGGAAAATACATTGACCCCTGGATCACTATTTGGCAGTTAAAAGGATGCAAATTGCACTTCTAAGAACAGAGTATGGTAAGAGTCGCAGGGGGTTACGTAGCGACAGCCAGTCAAACTTTGGAAGAGCCGAAGGGACAGAATGCAACGCCTGGGCTTGGCAAAACTGAAGACAGAAGCGGATAATTTCATCAAAATGGAGATTTGATCATGTATTGACAATACTGTAGCCAAGTCTTTGATGAGCATAGCAGATTTCAGCATCGGCATCAAGCTGATGTCATGTTCATTCAATCAGGGTCCGGATAACGCATGCAAAAAAAAGAGTGCATTTGTCAGTAATCATCAGTGAAACAATAAATGTCCCAGTGTTAAGTCATGCCTTAACCATTCTTAGCTGTTACGAGGTTAGAGGATAGGTCACTCTGCTCTCCCCTCTATCCCTGAGAGACATAAAATCTCTAGACAAGGTCAGCAAACAGACCTTTATTGACGTGCTACTAGGTTATAGGTGTATTTGTCCAGTTAATGAAAGCGACTCCATCCCCTGATTTTGACCAATGACTGATTTATGGTACTGGTAATATTTAAGCTTTGTGCACTCAGAATTGGATTCATCAATCTCCCATATTGATCAATCTCTGTTGTCACAAGCTCATTCGAATATTTTCTTTACTTTATACACCCGCTCACAGAAAATTATCTCTCGCCCAGTACATATTTTCTTATATCCATTTCACACTGGACAAAAATCCCACTTAAATCCAGCGTTTGTCTTCAGCGAAATGGTATAATCGACAAAAATCGGCATTCATTCAAGGGTCAAATGACTCTGCAGGAGTCATGGGTATTTATTGGCAGTGATGGAAACATGACACCAGGGTGTATCCGTTATTTTTCCACCCCTTTTCCGGCGCAGTGCTATGAATGGATGCTATTAATATCGAGGCAGGAACATTATTATTGTTTTTTACAGCTGGGAACAATGGGTAACAGTAATTTTGTTCTTATATGCAACAGTGAGGTGAGATAGCTTCTCCTGATTCAAGGGGAATTCAAGGGTTTTGCGACGGGATCGACGCGACACACCGAAATGAAAAACAATCAAGTGAACGCATCTTACTGGAAGTGTGAAAGGAGACGATTTTCAGGAGGTTTTACCCGCATTTAGATGCAAATTTTGCACGCTCGTTTTTTTTTTTTTTTGGTGTAAAAGTGGTAGTAGTGTTGCTGATCCGCGAGGAGCAAAGTCAAACGTGTTTGCTTGCTTTGATAAAACAATTTCTTCCCACAAGGAGACGATCATGTCTGGCAGAAAAGCGGATGATTTATGAATATGAAGCGAAGCTCATTCATGCTTTCCATAAATTTTTTTTTTTTTTTTTTTTTTTACACTCTAAATGAAGCTCTCTCTTCAGAACTGCGTGTGAAAAGCACATGTATTATTATGTAAAGAAGTAGTTTGTGATGAAAGGTCGAGTGAGATACTTTTGCAGCAATGAGCCTGCTTTAGAAAACAACTGCAGCAGTGGTGACACTTTTTTTTCTCTTAAGTGGGATCTGCGAGGACAAGCGATGCAGTGCTGCAGGGCAGCAACTGTTGTCACTGAAGGTGAGCGGAGTGCGTGTCCTTCTGACTCCACCTCTATCTGTTCAGATGGTTTGAACCATTACGAGTGACCTCCGCCCACATCCGCGAGCCTCATTTTTCAAACCTCTCCTCCACGACACGTACGCTATTGCGCGCAGGTAAAAGTACCACCGGTTTAAAGATGAAACCCAAATGAATGCTGCCTATAGTTTGTATGAAATTCTTAATCGAAATGTTAAAAAAAAAAAAACACACACAAAAAAAAAAACAGAAATAAATGTGTTACTTGGCTTGGACTTGCTGACAGTCTCTATCACTGACGTTTTGTTTCCAAACCTTTCCCTTCAAATAAAGAGGGGTTAAAGAGAGAGTAAAAAGATTGGGAGAGAAGGTGTTTCTTCCTCCCGGAGGTAATTACATATTGATCCAAGTCACTGAAGATCTAAACTGTGACACTGCATTTAGTTTTATCTTAAAAGGAACTTGTCTGTGTTTTTTTCTTTCTTTGTCCTCTTAAATTCTACAGTGGCTGAAAGTGAAGAGAAATGATATTCTGCTAATTACATTTTCATGGAGGCGTCCCTCTTCCCTTGTCTCCTGCTTTCAGGTCTCTCTTGTTATGGACTTTACAATTACTTGATAATTAAATGGTGGAGGTCTTTCTACTGTGCTGTTTGCAAAGTCCTTTATTCGTTTAAGAGGGAGACTTTTTTAAATTACCTAGTCACTCCCTTTCCCCGCCTCTCGCTCCACACTCTCTCCCTCACTGTCTTTCAGACTTCAGACGCTGTCTGTCCAATGATCCAGAACAGCCTTCAGTGTCCTGCGCTGATGAATTAAAAGTGTTCCTTTGGCATTCGAGGCCTTGATGGAGGATTCAAAGGCAGGAGGCATATAAAAAAAAAAAATATTTTCTTTGAGAAAGTGAGAGAGAAAGAGTTGGTCCATGGAGTGCACTTGTCAAGCTAAACTTCTTTTTTCAGGATGCCAGAAGTGGCCTTGAGATGCCACTGCTATTATCTTTGTCCAACACATTTTGCGTGACAAAAAAAAAAAAACACATAATAATAAATAAATAACATAAAAAAAATATTGAGCAATCAAGTCACGGATAAAGCTATGTAGCTTTATATTTTGTTCCAAAGGCGGCTGACAGTTTTCATTCATATCAGCCGAGGGTAAAAAAACAGAAAGGAACTTCTTTTTAAATTCAGATATTCCTCCTCTTTTAGTTCTGCCAACACAGTGCAATCTGCTTGACCCTCGGTTATTGTAAAATTTCAGTTCCGTGTTTTATCTTCCACACTCGTTTTGCACCACTCTCCAGAGTCTGGTTCACCGTCTGCGCACACGTCTGACTCACTCGGAGTTTTCAGTCGAGCCGAATGAGGTGTCACGTCACAAAGGCACGGGGAGTGGATGACTAGGAAAGCGTTTTTTTGGCTCTAAACTCCCCACTCTCGAACACGTTTCAAACTCTCAGACCGTGCTTCAATTCTATTTATGCACAGCATTTTTCATTTGTTTGCGTCTCCTTCATCTTTTTTCTTTTACCCAAGACCTAAGACTTCTCTCTGATTGTCTTTTACACGCTCTCATCTCATCTCTTTCTCTTTCGTTTTAACACTAGACAAAAAAAAAAAAAAAAAAGATTGAACATCCTTGTGAAACTGTCATACCAATTCACCATTACTTTCTTGCTGAGTAGCTATCTATCCATCACTCAGGGGCCAAAATGACCACTTTTCACTATATTCAGGTAGATTATACTCTACATAATATCCCCCCAAATCGGACTTTTTTTGTATTACAGTGTCCAAAAATGGCAGAACGAGCCAATCACCTCACATATGAATTGTGAGAATATATTTTCGAGCCTCACTTTTTATAAGACTACAAGACATCGTTTACTCACGTCTTGGAGTAAATGATTTCTCGCTATGAAATCGGTTGGCAGCACATCTCTAGATAAGTCACGGCTAGTCTTTTTTCAAGACTCATAAAAACTTAGTGAGGGATTTCTTCACTATCATTCAAAAGGTTGCAAATGCGACTAGTATACAGTCAGAAAATGTGAGCTTGTGAAAGTTCCTGAGGTGTCTGAGAGTAAGGAAGGTCAAAAGGAACGTTATTCACATTCTAGCTTAGTTTTAAGACCAGATGCAGTATTTCTGGCCGGGACCAATGCAAACAAAGCTATTCAAGCATCATTTTCATTCATTTGAAACAGAAGCTCTTTCAACAAGGACCAAAAAAGAAAAAAAAAAAAGAAATGAATGTGTGGATGAAGTGTAATAATCCAAAACTGACAAAAAAAAAAAAGTGTAACAACAGGTACAGACTTGACTCGGCTGTTTTGTGATACACGTAACTCCCGTCTTTATACCTTATGAAACAGTTACATCACAGTAGTAAAAGTACAGAAACTTTTCTGACATATATAAATGATTAACCGCACAGACCCGCTGTAATTGCTGTATTTGATATAAATGTCATTTCAACCTCACATGTCAAGATTGTGAGGAGTTACTTTGTGTGCGTCAGAGTAACATCACAGGACGACGCGTCTTCCTCCGAGGCTGAATTATGGCACAATTGAGCCACCGCTCGCAAGTTCCATCATTTAGTCTTTGAGAAGAAAATTGACACCTTAGAAGTTACCATGACATTTTTATCACACGTGGCAGGTTGTTACTGATGATGATGAAGGCGTGTTAAGAGAGAAATAGGCCTGTTCGTTGATGAAAAGAAAAAATACATAAAAAAAATCTATTGCTTATATATAATGCTTTCATGCTTTGAACTAGGTATTAGCCCATGGTTTTTCATACTTCATACTCAGCATAAACAGCCCTTACAGTCCCTCAGCACAGATACCAGATGCATAAGAAGAAAAGAGTCAAGTAAGCCTTCTTTGAGCCAGAATGGCCCATTGGGCAGCAGGAGGAGAAGCTATCATCTTTTGTCTCTGCATCCTGAGCCAGTTTGGCATAGCAGCGAAACACTGCAATGCTGTAGAGCAGGTGAGCAGAGGCAGTTACAGACCCCCCCTGATAGATTTACAACATATTGAGAGGGTTGATTGTGTCACAAACGCTCCCAAACCCGAGAAAAGGTTAAGAGCAAACCAGAGATTATCTGCCATTTAGGAAAGCTGGCGCTAAATATGCCTTTGCCAGACACATCAGCGCAGAGCCAGAGGATGCAGATCTATGCTCAGCGGCGGTGAGCGTAGATCTGCACTCGCTGGCCTAACCTCCCTTCGCCTCGCCTTGATAAATGAGAATAAAAATCTAATTCAAAGCTGAGGCACCGAGAATATTCTGCATAATAAATTGAGCTATCTATTCTATAGATTAAAAGTAAGGAGTAAAACAAGCTGCGCAGCATAGGGAAAAAAGACTAATGCTCTACATTCTAGGCAAATATAATTAATCAGTGCAATATTTTTATGCAGGTTTCAGGCATATGGAGTATAAATATGATGATTATGTGGCTGCTGCGTATGGGCTTTGTATATTTTTTTGAAGGATGAGATCCTCTAATTGGGGTCAGATAATTTCCTTTAGACCTAGTAATCTTAATCCCCTCTGAATTATTCAAGCCTTTTGTTTTTCATCTTTCAAGATTACATTTAAAGTTTACCTCCCGCAGGTTAAAAAAAACAAAACAAAAATCAAACAAACCAAAAAAAAAAAAAAAAACAAAAAGAAAAAGGCACGGCGTCAAAATCGGAGTATAAAAAAAAAAAAAGACACATTCGCCTCCATCTTTGTCTAGAGATGCGGGTGCAATTTAAAATAACTGATCCCAATTCTGTGTTTTCCATACGGGGAATTTTCTAAGCCAATGAGGATCCGGTCTTGAGAGATTTCTACCAGGCTTCTCAGTCTGCCACAACCTCCCACCTCAAACTCCCAACGGCATGCTAAGCTGCATCATAACTAATTTAAATGCACATCCCGGTATGGAAAATCAGACTCGATATAGTCCGACTGGAGGGGGGGGGGGGTGCGCCAATTGAGACATGTACTGATGCACACCAACTTTCCAGAAAGGCCACTCTGGTACACACAGATAAGGAAAATGAAGAAATTATATGAAGTAATGGGCATGAGAAGCACTAATCCTTCCCAAATGCTATATGCAACCCTGTAAAAATTTCTACCAATATCCTGTCAAGTTCCTCAAATACAGTTAATTATGCCCACTGTGAAACATTGATTCACTTTAAATCCTTCATGTCCTCAGTACAGCGCTTGCAAGCTGACCAGCAAGCGAAAGATATTACTCTGCAAGTCTACATACAGCCTAAATCTGTCAAGAAAGGTTTGATAAGGCCCTCCTTGTATTTTGTCTTCTTTTTTCTTGTCTTTCTCCCCACCAGCCCTTGTCTGTGGAGGGCTCTAAAATAAGAAATCCCTTTCCGCAGATATAATTAATCACTCTGGGAGAACAGGGCGTGTAATTATTTAGGTTACCACAGAACTCTCTGAACCCCCCCTACCCCCCTTCACGCTTCACTCTACATCGAAGCGAGGCTTTTAGTCGACACATATCCAAACCAAACACAGCAGCTAACAACAAAATTGTTTTGCTGAACCTTCTTTTGTTTAAGGGACAAACAAACACTACCCATCATGCAGACAATCTTTAAGTACCCTTAACATTCGGAAATACTTCCACAGAAGGTGACAAAAACATGAAAAGTATTTTCCATGTTTAAAGTTTTTACATACTTCGGAGCTTTGTATCCTCTTGTGTTTTGTTTATGCTCGCATTTTTGAGTCTGAGTGCAGAGAAAGGGAAAAACCTGGGGCTTTAAAAGGGATAATTTAGCTGTGATAATGACTTAAAATCACAGTTGTTATATTTGATGTCTGCTGCTGGATTTGACAAGTAGCTGTCCAGAGGACCTCTTCCTGTATCACATAGTGGGTTAAAAAAAAAAAGTCCTGGCAAACAGCAGCAGGATATTTGTTGAGCACGAGTGAGGTAGTGAAAGAGGGAGGTGGGATCGCCTTGCCTCTTCTTTCTCCCCAGCCTCTCCTGCAGGCAATTATACACCCTCCCCTTTGCTGATAAAGAGTTCAGCATCAGTTCACCAAAAGATTAATACGGCACGATGAACACACCCTTTGGAATGGTCCTGGCTGATTCAGAATTAGCCCGATTAGAGGGGACCTCAGCTAAAATCCCCCTGTAGACGAGTCCAGCAGCCCATAGAAAGTTGCTATTGTGCAGCGTCAGCGGGTTTGCGTCAAGCAGCCAGAAAAGGGGGAGGCAGGCCAGTAATGTGAGCGCTGCCAATTGGATAACATGGGTGTCCAAATGAAAGATGGCAGCACTTGTCAGGAGGGTGATTGAGCTATGCTCTCCGAAGGAAAGAGGAGAGGGGAGATAGAAAGTGTACTTTGTTCATGATACGATGCCCCAAACAGAGGCAGAATTACACCGACGACATCCAAAACAGTCAGCACGCGTCGACATGTAGATCTGTAATTCTCCTGATAACATGTGAGGATAATATATCTACGCTAGGATCATCTTTATTCCCATAGATGTGACGGTGTGGTTAATTTGAATTTAATAATAGTTAGAAAGGCCGCAGGGTCGGTCACATATTTCACCCAAAACCACATCAAACTTAAAGCGGCTCTAATGAAAACACGCCACTACACATAATGTAATAAGTATAAGCAGTACAGACATTATAAACAACAGTCTATGTGTTAAATAGAGACTGAACGGGATCAGGCAGAAGTAAAATGCTTATATACTGTACGCCCGGCCACATTCTTATCAATTTAAGCTCCAGAAATGAGAAAAAAAAAACAAATCACTCACACTTGTAACCCTCAAAAGTAGCTTTGTAAACCTTTCTTTTGTTCAAAAGGAAATGAAGCACACACTTTTAAAATTGTACTGGCATTGTTCCATAATTTAACCCCAAAAATAGGAACTACATCTCCTTTTAATCCCTTTTCAGCTTTTCGTCCAATAAACTTACAAATACCTCTCAGCTCTCTCTGTATTGGGGAATAAAGAAAAAAAAATAAAACTCTTTCGTGTCTGGAGCTTGGAATGGATTTGTATGACCATAGTAACCAGCCTCATTAACAAGATATATGGTTTCTATACGGTAAAAAATAATTCCACGGGGATCATGGCTGTCTATTCAAGAATCTACAGCATCTAGTCGGCGTTATTGAGATATTTCATGCTGTATGTGCAAAAGCGGTTGTCTCCAACCAACAGAACCACACAGTGTGGTTAAAAAAAAAAAAAAAACAAGACGACGTTCACATCTCAGAAGAATAATAATAAGATGAAGCAGAAATGACTACATTTCTAAAGAGCCGTGTCTCTAAACTGCTCCTCTGTGTATAGCATAGTGATACATTTCCACCACGCTGCACTGAATCCGGTATTATTGGTTCGAAGGTAAAAATGAAAGAAACCCGAGTGGTTTACTCAGTGACGGTGACTCTAGTGGTGGAGTGATTTCCTGAATTTGAAAGAAATACTGTACTCACAGCAGACGGCAGAAAACAGAAATAAAAGATGAATGAACGCTTGTGTACACAGACTGCTAGCGAAGGACTTTCAAATCTTCTCTGCATGTGGGTGGTTTTAATAAGTGCTATGTACATTAGGATATGGTCCTTTGGTGTTTTCCTGCCTCCATGGTATGGAAACATAGATGCAAACTCACGCAGCCTCGTCTCCCCCAGTCCATCTTTGCCTTTCATTTCTCTCCCACACTGTGTCTCTGCTACAGCACCGCCTCTGAGGTGACTAATGCTTTAAAAGTTCCTGCAGCCAGGGGATAGACTGTCAGGCAAAATTATATGTTGGTAAGATCTTTCATCATCGTGAGTGTTGTCATTTTCCTTCCCGTCGCAAATGACATAACTTTGAAAATTCTAAGTAAACTGTAACGTTAAGCGCAAAATAAAAACGGTAATAGGTCTGCCCCATTTACATAAACATCCTGTATGTCGTGACTCAGAAGGTGTGACCACCCATCACCCTCAAACAAGGAAATCAAGAGTTTTGATGACAGGACATAGACTGTAGTTTTAGGCTGTGCTGAGAGTGCATGCACTTTTTTTTTCTGCTTTACGTATATATTTTCATTTATTTCGTATACCCATAACTTTAAACACATTCAAGCCTGCTCCATCAAAATGACTACAAATTTGCGAACGAGTAATTTTACTTTAATTAGGCAAGCAGGGGTTAACGCACTCGCTGATGAGAATGTTATCATTCTTTTTTGTATCCGAATCTTTTCATCAACTTAAGTGATTAGAACCAGCAACATTTAAGCAACGGGGGTTCTCTATTCTGCCCCTGCGTTCTGCTGATTGTGCGCCTGATAATCGTCCCATTAAAACTTTCAGGGGCAGCAAATTATCCTGCCATACGCGGAGATTGAGCAAGAACTGCAGGAAAGAGGACCATTTGTATTCTAAACTTAATTAAACCTGAATGCAAGCAGCAATTAAAGTTCAACCGCTACAGTCGCGTCGGGTGCCAATAGTGAGAGAACCATTGTGGTGTTTGATTGTCGAAGTGACACCTTGGCGTTCCTTTCTTTATGCAGAGGTTTGAAAGTCTGATTGTGATAACATAGTTTGTGCGGTGACCTTCCTTTTAAGGGCTTCCTTTCATGTGGCACTCCGGTTTAAGTACGGCTTGGCTACACTGTTAGGAATTTCACAAATTTTCCAAAAGGGACTTCTTTGTGTAGGGATCTGCCTTGCCTCTGAAGAATCAATTTTGTTTAAAAGATGTTACTCGACAGTCAAAAGTTAAACCTCAAACTTTATTTTCGAGCCCCCTTTTCTGCTCATGAAACGGTGAAGCTCAACAATGATTTCCTTCTTTCCTGTCTGTTGATTTTATTTAAAAAGCGAGCTATAAATGTCATAAGGCATTTTTATAATTACTCCACTCAGTAGTACGTACTGAAGGGCATTATTAACTTATTCTCTACCTCTAAATGGAAATTTAATGCTTTTTTTTTTACCCCTCAGCAACAAACCAGGTGAACTCCAACGGCAACTTCTGCAGGCATTTGAATCTGACATCTAAAGGTGATTATGCTGTGCTCATGGCAGGTGACTCACACTTAGCAACCGAGGGAGATGCAACCACTTTCCTATCAGCGGTAACTGAGATAAATTTAACTTTGGCAACGGCTGAGGACGGAGTAGAAGCCATAACATCTCATCTCACTTGTATGTTCAAGAATCACCTTTTTCTTCAGACTATAATTCATGGTCTACCGATTCCATGTTTGTAGTCTGAACGACTGCATCTGTTCAGTCTGTCATCAGGGCAATTCGATAAGACCAGGCTTGCCAACGCAATCAATACATTTCATCAAGGTGGCGCCGTGTATCAGTCTTCCTGGTCATGTAACCCATGCAAGATGAAGCATTGCAAAGAGAGATGGTGACAAGATGTTAAGAAAGCCAAAAGGGGAAAAAGGGGTAGAAGGGGAAGAGAAGAATTGACGGACTGTGATAAAAAAATACGCAGAAAAGAGCTTGGAAAGTCAAATGAGAGCAATGAGAGGAAAGGGGCCTCAACCAAGGACAAATAGATGACAGTTGAATAAAGGAGGTGTCATCTTCCTCAGCGAGAGAAAAATACAGATGGAGGATGAGGACAATGCAAACAACAACGCTCCATTTTCTACCATGTGATCGCGGGTGTGGGAAAGGTTAACCCAAAGCAGCGCCATATAGGGAAGCAAGCGTTCATTCAATACCACGCCAGTGTTATTTTTAAGGTCTTGGCCTCGGTATCTGCGGATTGTTTTACAGGTGAGCAAGCAGAGGTTGGAAAATGAGATTTAAGGTCATCAAAAAGAGTGCACACTCATTCTTGCAATGAACCCCCACTGCTGCAAATGAAACAAGACTGTTGATGGATCTCGCGGGGGTGGGGGGTGGG
>JAPQRN010000013.1:8413966-8443173 GCA_037367275.1 Coranthus polyacanthus
GGGGGGGCGAGTATAACGTTACAATTACACATATGGAAGAGAGGAGGTTAGAGAAACTAATCTATGAAGATCAGTATTGCTGTTTCATTTCATTGACTTTTCTTGTTTCATTGACTTTGACTAAACTCTTTAAAAAAAAAAAAAAAAAAAAAACAACTTTCAAAAGCTGCGGTCTTAAAATAGGAATGGCTTTGCACTGAGTTCAAGGAAACACGAACCTGCAATCGAAAAGGACAACTCATGGAGCCTAACTCAACTGTTTGCCATTGAGACTTCAAGAGCACTTCACCCACCCTTAAATGGAAGTCCCTGCTGGTTGCTATTATCAATTTCTGGCAAGTCCGTTTCTTAATTATAAATTAATTTCAAAAGAGCTTAAGACTTTTTTTTTTTTTTTTTACTTTTAATGACATTTTTCTTTCTTTATAGTTTACCCCTGACTGACTATTAGATTAGAACCTGAACAGTTCTCTTTTGTCGAGCTTGTGAATTGCTGGCCGGATGTAGTGGTCTAATCAAAAGCGCTGGACAGGCTGTGTGCTTTTTGGGCAGCCTCAGCCACTGTAACTGACAGGGTACCAAAGACTCTTTGGCAGGTCCACTCACCCATTCACAGCAGTCCTCAGACGGTCGACAGCCTGGGAAACAAAATTGCTGTATTGCCTTCTGATGATAAGAACCAAATCACATCTGACGGTGAAGAAAGGCTGGTTGTGCCTTTTCTTTCTTTTTTTCAGTTCCTTGTGATAATTTTCTTCCTGTACATTTTCTTTGTTGCATCACTTTCTGCGTGTACTCTAAGAATAAAAGCAGACGGGGAAGCTGTATAATAATAGAAATTCCAAAAAAGAGAGAAGGAACAGTTTTTTGTCCTCTCCTGATTTTCTCTCGACTATTTATATTTTCCATATTATCCTCGATTCTATTTTCTCAGAAAACATTCCCACAGTCTTTTTTAATTACGACATCAATTCGACCCCAGCGTGGACATGAAAAAATATCAAATAAAACATTACAAGCAATAAAAAGCATGTGGCAGAAAAGAGCAAAGATGTGTTGGATACACTGTTAGAAAATTGATTTATCCCATGTCTCAGTGGGATTTCATTGAATTGCTCTATTTAGAAAGAACAGAAAGAAAGACAGAGAAAGAGAGGGGAGTGTTATTGGAGAGGGGCTTCTGCTGAGATTTATCTCTCCCCTCTATAACACTGCCTCTGAGTTTTCTCTGTACGCACAGCAAGAGTTTGCTCGTTCATGGAATCTCTTTCTCATTCTCCCCTTAATGCTCTCGCTCTTGCTGATTATAGCGTCTACATTCTACCGGAATACTAATCGAGCAAGTAAATGGTAACACGTTACTCAGAGTGAAGTTCAAGACCTCGACTAATTTGGTTTAGCATCCGAGTGGAACAGAGTTTAATAGGTCTCACGTACAACAGCTCATATGCAGAATTAAAACACACTCACTGGTTGCGGCAACTGTAGCCCCAATATGTGCATGCATGTTAGGAACAGGGAGTCAAAACAACAGCATAAGCTAAATGCTTTCATTGTTGGAATTTGGAATTGTTTGTTGCTCTGTATTACTTTCATGAATAATCCCTTAGGCTCCTCCCATCTGGAACTACTCAAACGTGGCAGCCGTTATCTTTCTTCCATTTGTCGTGATTGACGATTCTGTGATGATTTAATCGCCATAAGCCGTAATGACTAATGCCTCGATGGCATAAGACCTCGCAGGATGCCTATCCATTATATTTTGCACCGTTTCGAGGACAGTTTAATTGCACATGGCCTACAACCAGTGTTAGGTTTTGTTCTTTTGCTCCATGTGTCAAAAAATGTGCTCCACTCTGCCAGGCCGCGGTTCTTTACATACGCGACACCCAGGTTTCCGATGCCTCTTAAAACACTGAAGGCTAAATTATGCATTCCAGACAAATTTATGCATTCGCCTAATTGAGACATGCACCAGCTACAGCCAAAATCTATTCACATTTGGCTTGTGGTGTATGTTTTATTACTCACTCTTTCTAAACCTTGGGTATCTATTGCTGTGCACAGTCCACATTAATATTTACAATACTCCCTTTTTCATCGTCGTGCCATTTAATGCTGCTTAACCGTCAAGTGATTAATTGTTTTTGACGGCAGATTTTAAGGTCCATGGCAGTCTGTGGAGGAATTCCTAAATGGTTAATTTGCAGCTGTGGGGTTATTCTCAGATACTATTTGGCATTTGATTCTAACATTCATTACCTCGATGTATGATGAGATTACCCTCGCCATAAAATAGTGGTTGACGGAGACTTGAAAAGGACATAGCGCACCCTTCCATTCATAAGTAACCTCCTCTGGGTGTCGTCGTCAAAGGTTGGCCCCGCAGATATCAAAATGCCATCGACAGCACTTTGGCAAACGTCATTTTTGGGAATGCCAGGGGTGGATTTTTAATTATGAATTGACCTGTGAAAATCTAAGAATCAGGACCTTAATACAGTCAAGGGGAACATTGCTTGCCTTCAGCAATAAAAGGAAGCAGGAAGGTATTCTCTTATGCCTTGAGGGGGCTAAACCAGCTGCCATAACATGTGAAAATTCTGAATTTCGAAGCCGGCGACTGATACTCTAGTCTATTATACATTAGAGTGGTGTTGGAAAGTAAAATTGTCATATCCCCCATATTTTTAGCTTTCCATTTCCTTGCTTCCTCTGTTATCACTGGACTAGACCCTGTCATTTGCTTTCACAAAAATAGTGGCAGATAAACCTTGTAGACATGGAGAAAATACATAACATTTATTTCATGATCACACATTTTGGGTTTGTGCTTACTCATACAAGCCACAGCACACTAGCCAAAACGTAGACAAAATGACATAAGGAAGTCCGGTCATATACATAGGCCAGGAGGATGTTAAACTACAAGTTTATCACCACCTCCAAGCAGCTGCATTGCCAGCAAGAACCATAAAGTGTGCCTCGGTGGCAGCATCTTTCTCATGGGGACGATAAAGTTTTACCCGCTGGAAGTTAATCGCTGTGTCAGTAGCGTGTTGTCATGACGCTACGTGGGACACAAACCAAGCTAGCGGGAAAACTTCAGAAGTAATTTTCAAGATGCTCTATCTTGATAAATGAACCGCAGATTTGAAGTCTTAACAACTTCTGAAGCCTTATACGATATTTGCCTGAAAGAATTTTAATATAATTTATTTATTTCAGAAATTACAACTCACAGTTTTAAGTTTCGTCCTCCTCCATCGCTGCCTCACTCGTACCTGCAGACGCACTGAAGAGGACGTCACAGTAGTTTGCACTGTGCCACTGTGAAGACCATCCATGCTGAGGGGATACTACACCCTGCAGTTGGAAATGCAATATGCTGTTGCCAAAAACTGAGCTGACACCATCAGTGGAAAAGTGGCACTACACTGACCAAATTTCTAAAAGGAGGAAAACGTTAAGCATTTGTTGTATGCCTGTCGTTTAATACGATTGAGAATAAGAAAAAGAGCGAATGCTGAGATTCGTCGCACATCGCATTTTGGACAATTTCCACAAAGTGAGGGGGGGGGGGGCATAGTCAGACTTGACAGCGGAAACAAAACTTTAGTCCCATCGCTCATGTTAAATACACCATATTCATTTTCGGTGCAGAGACTGCATTTAATTGCTCAAGTTACCCATTCCAATTCCAGCGCCTATCAGCTGTTGACAGAGACACCTTGCATTTACCACAAGAAATCCTGGTTGTTTTTGGCTTTAAGCTGCCAGAGATTTGAAAAGCTCACAGGTGTGATTGTGTTGTGTTTAAGGCTGTGTCCTCACTCAAGCGGAGGAGACAAAGCGAGCAGCTGCTGGCACACGCGCACACACCTTTCCACTCAGAGTGCCCTCCAAGGCTTTGCTGGTTAGCACATTCAGGCCTCACCGTTCCCCACCTGTATTGGCCTCTCTGTGTGAGTGAGAACAATAGCTGTCTGGAAATAATGTCCCCCTGTTGCTTCATGCCCTTGGCTTCACGCTGCCAGCAAGATTGTCCGTGTCATTTTTGCATGGCTTGAGGTAGCAGTGGTTGTGGCTGGGCAAGAGCAACTGGTCTCTCACTGGTTGATGAGGTGCATTATCCACACTTGCTTTTTACACTGATTGGATTAGCATCAGCCATGACTGTGGCGGTTGGAAACCAATTTTGCTCAATCTGAAATCACCATGGCTTTAAGGATGTCAAATGTGTTGCTATCCACCCACAAGGTCCACCTCCCGAATATTCTCTACTTCTTTTGCAGCGTGCAACATTTTGTCGCCACCGTGCTGAACTGGCGACTTGTCCGGGGGTAGTGCGCGGTCTTCGCCCAATGAAAGCTGGGATATAGGCTCTAGAATTTCTTTCTCATGTTAATAAGTTTGATGAACCTGATGAAGGCCTTAATAAAGTTGCTCTATACTACAAGTGCTGCTGGAATTCTTGACCTGCTACAAGTTTTTTGTAAAGTTGTGCCAGAACCTTCTACTTCGTTTCTACCTCGTTTTAATAAGTTTGTCAGTATTACGCATATTAAATAGGCAAAATAGTGTGGCTTTGTTTTCTACAATTCTAAACCAACAATTTAGATTTTTACAAGGCACGTAAAATCACTAGTTAATTGCAAAAAAAAAAAAAGTGCCAATCAAAGCAGACAAATTGCTGTTTGTTGCTTTGTTTTTTTTTGTGTGTAAATTAAAATAAACGGTACAATCACTTACTGAAGGAATCCGTGGGTTATTGAACGGAGATGATAATGGTTGGCGCAGGGACACTAAAATTGTTTTAATCATATTATTTATACGTTCCATTGATATGCATTATTATTATTAGAGTGTCATGTATAAAGGTTTTTATAACACAGTCACCCCTTGTATTTTCCCCATAATCTGACTTAATGTAGTGCGCCAGAATGTTTTAATGGGACATAACTTTTATTCAAAGAGTAAAAAAAAATGAAAAGGGCTGGTTAGAAAAGCCTCTGTGAAGGAGCTAAAGGCAGTCCGTGCTATTTAATAGCAGTTGTCTGTCTGAGCAATGTCATTATAACTGTGCAAAGAAGACTATAATGACAATCCACTATTGTAAGAGCTCAAATCAGGCTGTCTTGACACCCAAAAGCCTAGAAAATAGTGTAGAGAATGGGATTGGATGATGACTTTTGAGGTAAAACTTTGCACCAATTAAGTCTGTCTAGACATTAAAATAACACTGAAAATGCTTTCTTCACATAATTGAAAGGAAAAAAACAACAACTTTATAAACAGTGTTGACGAACACAATACCTTTCTTAAAACGTCGCCCTTACAAGTCTACAGTATTACGACACCGTAAGGCAGGATGTTTAAGGTGCAATATTGCAGGTAGAAGCAATGTTGACCCCAACCACGAAATCAGAAACATTATTTCCCTTCTGTATCATCTATGTTGTGAGATGACACAGTTCGTTTCCCACGCCCTTTCTTTTCTGAACCTTCTTTGCGCTTTTCATGGCAAACTTTCTGAGTGCAGTTTTGTTCCCTTAAGGTTGGCCATGAGCAAAGTGGCTGTGTTTGATGCTCAGTATACCCCTTCTGGAAATATACCAGCATGGTGCCACACAAAAAGTCATTTTAAATGCACCGGAAATGCAAAACGGATGAATGAGATATTATGAGCTACATGTGATTACTTTGCAGCCGTTCTTTTTTTGTACTTTCAACGGTACAAATGGTTTATTTGAACTATAGCAACAGAACTATACAAATTAGACACACAGCAAATTATACCTGAACTCAAGTTTACACGCTTTCATATTCTGCTGCTTTCATAATAGACTCTGGTGCAATCAAAACTCTTTGGTCAAAATGCAATCTCTTACCCTATCTGAGACTTTTCTTTGAATTTGATTTTCTCTCCTAGCCAATCTTCCCACCATTTGCCAGCTTAATATCAAGAATGTGACATAAAAACATTCTGAAAACCTTTAATTACAAGTTATTACAATTACAGCAAAAAAAAATGTCCCCACTGGTCATTTGAGCAATGTGGTTAACGGACGATGGAATGACAAACCTCGTTTCTCATTTCAAACCAAGAACCGTAAACCATACCTGAGGATGATCGTCATGTAATGTTCTGATTGTAACCCTTACCACCATCTTTCACTGTGTTACGACCTCAAAACTAAACATGCCTCAGAGAGACCATAACCCACGGGATGCCGTAACCAACTGCAATGCCGAAAACAAGGTTTAACGTTGAGCAATATGCCTCGCAAGAAAAATACAGAAAAGCGAGGGAGATGAGAGCCCCGACAAAGAGAAACAAAAGACGGAGACGCAAAACCAGAAAACAGGACTGCCAGTGACAGACTCATAACACTAAGGATGCTGCTGACGGAGTGAGAAAGACTGAATCGGCACTGAGGAGAGAGGAAACAGCAAATTCATAAAACAATATGAGGGGAAAAGGTGTGGCGCGGAGGCTTGCATAACACCCTAACCCTAAACCAAAGATGATCTGACGACAGAGGGAAGATTCAACTCCAGTCACAGCCTTGGGGTCTTCGAAGGGAGACCAGAGGCTGTTCTGTTGGAATGGAGTCCTATGGGAGAAGCGGCTCTGTCTCCTGAATAAACAACTAATTTGTGAAAACAGTTGACTTCATCACAATCAGACCTTTGTGATGCTCCGTAACATCTTATCCGTGGACTAGCAAATTTCTACATTACCGGATAAAACATACAAAATGATCATCGGAACTGATGCCACTGCCTCGCAGTTTGCACATATGGCCAAAGTTGAACTTAATTCGCTGCAGAGTTTGCAATCTTCCCCCTGGCGGAGTTGTGTTTGTAAAAAAAATGACAACAACTGTCATTATTTCTTTGCCCTAACCATAATCTTTTCCGACCAAGTTGTTTTCGTGCCTTAACCTAACCAAACCAATCCCAGCCAGTCCCCAGAACACTGTACCAGCACTTTTACATTTTACAGTGCCTTTTTCATTTCTTCTCACACGCTGCCAGCCCTCTTTTCTGCTTTCCCCTTATCAGGTTCTCTGGACAATTCATAATGGCCCTAAATAAACTACATTACCCAGGGGCACTACGTGACACTCAGCTGTTCCTGTTCTCGCCTGCCTGCTTTTCTCTGTTGAGAGCTAGGCTAAGTAACGTCGCATTAAGCTTACATTAACGTTGGCCTGGCTCAAGGGCACGAAGAGAACACGAACAGAATCAGAGGAGACAGCAGAGCTTTCAAAAGTCAAATTCTACCCAACCAGTACTTGACTAAATACATTAATTACGTTAACGTCAGCCATACCTCCAAGTACCTTTTACTCTCAGCAATTCACAATGCAATATTGGATTTGCTGATACTGGCCTATACGCACACCATTATGTGAATAAGCAGAGTACTGCCAATGTTCACAGCCTAGATGCGACACCGTTTTTTTTTTTTTGTTTTTTTTTTTAGAAGATTATCTATGTTGTTTTGTGTCATTTTTCCTGCTGTCCTCATCCAACATTTTGTGCATTTTGTCCTGCTGTCTGTACTGGCGTTAATCCATCCAACGCTGATATAGGTCAGAGTGAGAAGGTAAGGACAAACTTCATATGGTTGTTCAAGGTGGACAACTTTTTGCATCTCACTTGGGCCATTACAGTATAATGAAGACCCCCATTTACACCTGGTATTAAAAATGCAATCTTCTATCCGGAGAAATTATCCAGACACTAAATATTTGATCTGGCGTTTGCATTTACACCTGGTATTTTAAAACGCCTTCTCGGTTATCCTCTTTGAGATGCTATCTGTCGTTTTAGCATTAGCATTAGCAGGGTTACTCACCTTTATCGTTTGAAGTTGAGTTGAGTTCCTTGAAAAATATGCAGGTTATTCTCGATCACCCGCTTTTGTTATTATTATCTTTAGCTTCATGATGAGTCACCTTTAGATGTTTTCCTTACCATTGACATTGCAGCCAGGTCCTCTGACAACCATGCTCTTTCATTCACTTTGAAATGTCTTCATAAATTCAACTATTTCAACTATTCGACAGCGCCATCACCACATAAGGCTATTAAACGTCTTGTTTCTTTATGGCTCCAGGGATGAGAATCTTCCATTTTCAGGTTAGATAACCTGTGATGTGAGTGTGTGCTCAGTGTTATTCGCGGGTCAGAGGGGAATGATGATGTGTTACAAAAGAGTATAGAAGCAAATCAATCGAAATTATTTATAGGCACAGATCGCACAGATTGTGTTTATTCCTTCCTGCAATCCGTACAATAATCTGATCATGACGCATTTACCCCTTGCATTAACACGTGTTTTTCCTGATTTGGATAACTTGCATTTTAATACCAGGTGGAAGTAGATCATAATCTAATTCGCACACTACCTGCGACTTCCAGTGAGCTTTCACTGTGTGATGAATTAATATCAAGAATAACAATGACCTAAAAGCTTCCCCTCTGGTTAATGTTAACAATGATAAAACACTCAAATACTCGCAGCCAGGATAACCTTACTCATGTCATTGGGAATAAATGAATATTAGGCAATGTTTAAGAAGAGATGTTGTGTCTAAAAACATATAACTTCTTCTGAATTGCTGATCAAAGAAAAGACTGTAGTCCTCGTGTGACTGTTTTATTGCTGTTGTTATTTCAGGCTGGGGTTTTGCTGAGCACGCTGTTTTGGCTTGAGATCAAGTTTTTTGGCCTTGGAAGCTGAAATATCTTACATTTGGTGGTCATTTGCTCTCAGTTGCTGCATGAATGGTCAAAATGTCAGTGGGTGGACAGGTCTGTGTCGGTGCGCAGATGAAAGAACTGTAAAGACATATCTCAGCACCTTCTGATGAATTGCTCGGTCACCCGCGTTGATCAATAGCTGAATCATCCGTGGCATTATTTTGCTCTTAGGCAGTGAAATCCTTCTGAGAGAATAGTGCTTTATTATGGCGGCTTAAGTTTGGGGACATTGTTCTTCGAATTTAGAATTACATTTATTTGTTTCCTAATTTAGGGACCTCTTTTGAAGCACGCCTTTCAAGAACAAAAATGTAATTAATGCAGCATACAGCATCTGCAACCCTTGATATTCACATCCTATTGTTTTGTGTTTAGTCTTGGATTATGTATTCAACGCGTAAGATCAAGAGAAAATCACGCGGCCTCTTCGTATTTACTATACGGATGAAGGAAATGAACCGGATCGGTTAAGGCTCCACACAGAAATTCACAGGTTAAATAAAGTTATTGTTCTAACATTTGAAGCCTATGCTTTGAAGAGTAGTCGTTCTTAAAGATGTGAGGCTGCGTCCTGGGTATGGAGGATATTGTTGTTAATTGTGAAGCGATGATGTGAAGATGAAGAGGGAACCTCTGCAGACACCGTCTTGCTTGCATGTGAGAGATTTATTACAAATAAGTACAGCATCAATCAAGCACCATGGACAACCTGGAGAGGTCCCGGAGCCAATATGGAACGCTCTGAATATCAATGTCACTGTCCCCATATATGTATCTACTGGTTTTTCTTCATCAAAATGAGTCAAGACATCTGGGCCCCTTATCTAATCGATATCCAGATTTCCTATAATTAGAAGCCTCTAACTATGCATGGAGTCAATTAGCAAACAGAGATGACCTATAGCCACACATGTCAAACCCATGAAGTCATATAACAGGTTAAAGATCAAGATGCTACACTATTCTTCCAGATCTCTTAAGGGTACAGTCTGTAGGCCTGATCCTTCAAAGACGGTTGCTTCTAAACTGTGACACGCCATAGCCATCATTCTTCATTCACCCATATGGTTATTTTCTACATGACAACAGCAGCTTATTGTCTTTGAGAAGACAGAAGATGATTGAAAGACATGTCTGATGCACACTGTGTGCTAATTATTTTAGTGCTTGGGTGGGAAGCTGATGCTTATGTGCTATGTAAATTGGAGCTATTTTGTGAATGCATTATGAACATCGGCTGTTATTGCTTGTGCACAGTTGGGAATGGAGATAGAATGAGATTTGTTGTGTTTGTATCTGTGTGTGTGTGTGTGTGTGTGTCTCTCTTGGTCTGTGAAAACACCAGTAATTCCCTGGATAAAATTATCCTGGGAAATCCTAGGTTAAATATATCTTGGAAATTACACATGGCAGCACTGCAGCCTTCTTCTCCTTTCGTCAGTGCATTCCGAAAAGGACTTGTCCTTACCAGCTTTTTTTTTTTTGTTTTAGAAAGGAAACACTGATGCAGTACCCCAGAATAGATTAGCAAAATACCATCCCTGGGAATCCAAGATGAGTCAAAACATTTAAAAAATGGATTATTGGCTTCCTATTATCATTTGCCCTTTTATAGTCTTGGAATGTTAAATTACCAAAACATCTAATTTGTTCAATTTAGAACAATGTCAGTTCGATGTCAGTTTTGTTTCCCCGTTATCACCTATTGCGTTATTTTTTTTTGGGCCATTATGTGGGCTAGTCCTGCGTACAAATCAGTGTTGCCCTTCAAGCTGTTGTCCATACATTCATTAACTGTGCCAGAGACAGGAAATCAGTGTGACGCTGTTATATGAAGGCACTCGGTTTGTGCATGTCGCTTGTCGGTTCACTCCACACAGCTATCATATCTCACTGAGATGATAAGAGCCTCAATGACTAATTATCCGAGTAATACTGAAAGAAAGAAAGAAAGAAAGAAAGAAAGAAAGAAAGAAAGAAAGAAAGAAAGAAAGAAAGAAAGAAAGACATCTAATAACATCTAACAGCATGAAAATACTGCCTACTGACCTGTGGATAGTGGGATCTCCTTATTTTTTCCACATTGGCTGGATGTGAAAATTAAAATTCATTTATATTTACAAAAGATCCCTTGATATACGCAGTTCTTCCATCACACTGGTAAGTGGCAAAGCAGTTCTATAACAAATAAGCTATATTTGCAAATGTGCACTAAAAATAGGAAGCAAAACTTATCACCATGGGCATAGGTTTGCATAGGAACGTATGGACATGTCCCTACTGACATTTTGGAAGGACAGTATTGTCCCTACCAATATATGAGTGAATGTTTTCACGTTGTCTTATCTTTCAGCTTGCTAGAGAGCTGCTACACTTACTCGTAGAACTGGAGTTATATCCACTAGGCTAATTAGTATTCTCCGTGCACTGCACAGTAAGTTCTCCATGTTAGCATGTTTATGTACATTGTCATGCAAAAAGGGAGGGGACTTCGGGAGCTTTTTAACCACCCAGGGCGTAATAAATAAATTAACTAGTCAGAAGCCATGTTGATTTGAAATGAATACCTGAAGCTATCTAATATCACCAGCCTTTTCACAGTGGAACATAGGGACGTTAGCTGACCATGATAGCTAGAATTAACCAGCATCAGTCATCTGGAGGCTTACGCTCAGTTTATCAGCACGAGTGCAGCATTTACAGGTGGATATATAGCAAAATGTGAGTTGCATTTCAGTCGGTAAATCCCACGAAAATGTCACCATTAATGAATTATTTCGTATGCAGGAAACACAGCAGCAGGCCCGAGCCGAAAAAGAAGAGCAGGCATATGAGGAAACAGACTGTGCATCTTCAGGGTTTCAGGTGAGGCGCTAATTATGAATTATAGTTCATGAATTATACAAATATAGTTCAGCATCAGTATTAAAGTATGAAGTATTAAAGTCTTATGACGTTTGGCATATCTAACCTTTGAAAATCTTCATATTTGCTCTCGAGTTTATGCTGAAAAACATCTCTTGCGTGTAAGAACAAGTTGGTTTCATCAGTTTTTTTTTTATTCGCTCAATATTTAAAATGTTAACCATGTGTTTGTTTGTATTTTGTTCATCTTATCTATCATGTTGTTACATCTAGGAAACTGTGAAATCAAGTGAAGATGCCGTAGGGCTTGTCTAAACCATAACACGAACCAGTTTGGCTTCTTTAATTTGGCTATTGAACTCAGGTGTGTTTTTTAAGTGTCGCTGTCCCTGATTATAGCTTCCAGTCAGCTGGTAACCTGAGCGTTTGAAGCAGCAGATGCTTAGCCTGTCGGCATACCAGGATCCGGGATCGTGTCACAGCGAGATAAACCGCATTTGCAAATCATATATTGTGAACCCTGTGCCCTGGAGGTGGATACATAAATACACAATAAAGGCAAACAACTGTAAAATTGAGACAATGCTGATTATGCACAAGTCGGTAGACTGTAGTGATCCTTTGACATCCGAATGCTGTGCCACATGCCAGATGTGACGATGCAGTAACAGATTATACAGTTTGGCACACATGCTCATGCGTGTTCCTCAGACATATGAGCATAAATGTAAGTCAATTTGCTGAATATGTTTGGATAGAAAATGTCATTTTAAATCTGATCAAGCAATTCAGCCAGGTCACAGCAGAATGAACACATCTACAGTATGACATGGAAAGCAAACACCGTTTGAATGTGACTACAGGTGTTTTCTTATAGAAAATCTCAAGTCAAAGTCAGCCATTGATTCTGTAAAACCCCATTCATGTTGCTCATCTCTTCTTTCAGAACCAAGAAATGGGAAGTCGAATCCAACTAATTCCTTTCCAGAAAGACAGAGGATTGAACATGGCTGTGAAACAACAAGGCAAGGCAAGTCTGCTTATGTAGCACAGTTAATTCTCAATAGAAGCTGAAGGTACTAAAAAATGATGCTTTAAAATTGTTACATCAGATTTACACCATAAGGATCCAGCCCAGGAAGCAGGATTCAAAGGCAGTCAAATCTTAGGATTATGAAGGAAACTATGATCTTTTTTTTTTTACTTTCTTGCTAAATAGTTTGGCCTGGTTTCAGAAGCTCATGGCAATGCCTCTTAGAACCTCTGTGTTTTGTCTTACCAAGTGTCCAATTCCTGTACATGCAATGTAATATATATATATATATATATATATATATAAAAAGAAAGTAAGTAAGAGAGTAAGTAATCAGCTAAGATTGATCAAAAATCAGTATAGTTTCTTACTGGTTTTCTGTCAGCTAATCAGCTAATTATTAAGCTCTACAGGAAACTAACTGTATGCCTTTAAGAAAAAAACCATGCAACTGCCAGCTGCTCCAGGGGACCTGCTAAGCTTTTTGAGCAGAAGCCTGTTGTTTTACTGAACTGCTTATAGCTGTAAAAATGTGGAAATGTAGGCATTAGTTAAAATGTGTATGCGCGCTTACTTAAATTCCTGAGTGAGGAAGAAAAAAAAAGAAAATAAGACCGCTGATTTCATTGCAACAGAATCGCTAGAACCTTTTCATTGCGACAAGACTGACTCGATGGAAGGACTTGCTTTGAAGTTTATTTTTCTTGCCGGCCAGTGTAAGATGAGATAAAGGACAGACAACAAGCATCGCAGGTTATGAGCCCATAATGTCAGCGGTACTGTATGAGGCATTCACCTCAGTCCACTGAAGCCACCTGCAGTGTTTTCCTATTCCATTAAACCTTGCGTGGTTCCTTGCCAGTGGATACACTCTTATCTGAGCGATTCACACAAGCACACAAACACCCACACACCAATGGGTAGGTCAAGCATAAGGTGACCCAGCTAAGCAATAGGATGAAATTACGGTTCTTACACAGCCCTTGGCCCTGTGCCTGGTCAAAGCGATTGTCCCTGACATTGTGTATTTGTGCGTACACGGGTGTGCCTGGACGGGAGAGGGATTGTTTGTTAGGGGGAGCCGGAGAAAGTGGGAGTGATTCACCTGCATTGAATATCAACTAAATGAATTATTTTTCCACAGAGGAGAGAAAAAGGAGATGCTGAAATTAATCTGAGGAGCCAGCTGTCTTTGTACCCTGTGCACTTCGCTGATGATGTATTCTCCTGTCTGAAAGAGGATGAGATGAGTAAGTGAGAGCCTCATTCTTAGTGTTATCCACAACAAAATGATTTGCAGTGAGGACGCCCGCTTGGAAGGGCAGAAGGTCAAATAACTTCACTTACCTCAGATAACTGTTAGAGGAGATGATTTGTATTTGGTTCAGACTGTCAAAATATGTTTTTAATGTTACCGTGACGCTAATGAGGTCACTTTAATATTACAATTAAGACGTGATAAGTATATATTAAGTCAGTCGTGTTTGGATGACGAAGAGATATGAACTAAGAGATATACAAGACCTGCAAAGTGTAGGTTATGCTCATGTTGTCTGAGGTGGGAAGTAACAAATACTCGATACAAATACTTCTCCTGACAGCTTTATATTTTTCACTCCCTACATTTTGACACAAGTCTCTACTTTCTGCGCCTTACATTTTCAAAACGGGCTCATTACTTTAGTTTCAAAAAGCATGGGGAATTATCAATTACTTTTATTTTGCATCATTACACGGTTTCCTAACATTAAGAGGCATTTCAACCTCAGCGCACGAGACAATAAAGCACAGACAATACAGTCCCCTGGCGTATCCAGTGCACTGCACGACAAACTTAATAAGGGGGGAATAACAAAACGAGAAAATCTGATGTAGTTCAAGTTAGAATGGTTTAATAGTCATCCCTTTGCATTCGTAATAGCGTGACTGAACGTCATTCATACGACATGAGGGACAGATAGCCTTGCACGGAAACAGTAGGTGGAAATGTCCTTCAAAGGCCTACTTTTCATTTTTGTACTCTGCCTACAATTCCAAGCCTAAATAACTTGGTTACCTGCTTCTATTTTTACCACCGTTTTTTTTTTTTTTTTTTTTTTTTTTTTTACAAAAGTATCTGCGCTTGTACTTGAGTAAAGAACGTCTGTACGTCTTCCACCTCTCCTTTACATACTGCATATTCAGTATTCAGAGGGTACATACTGTAAAAGCAATGACTTGACATTCAAAGCCAGCATTTTGCATCGTAGCTTGGCATGTCAATGAATAAATCAGGCGATAAAAAATTTAATATATACTTGTTTTAACTGTACTTCAAACATTCCTGCATCACTGAGCTTTTTGAGATGGAGCAAAACTCAAACCCATGGAGCGATGTCTTCAAAACACTGACAATACAGTGTGAGAAATAACGTCTACATTTTTTTTTTTAAGCCTCTGACTTGTCGCTCTAGTAGCTTTGACACTTATTCCACTTGTGTCTGCCTCCTTTTCTTAAGAGGTTTTTAAGGCAAGGCCAAACTCTAACACTTGGTAGATGTAATGAATAGTACTCAGTTTTAAGAATACCTGAAGCTATCATTGGTGATAAACATTTTTAAAACTGGCACATTTCTAAGCAGTTCGACGCTTTCTGCGGTGGCCCCAGATTCATGACTTCTGAAAACAAAATCTCATTTTTCATTCCTGAATTCCACTATGAAGCAACAGCATAAAAACTGCCAGCACCAACTTTGCTGCCTGGCAAACCACCTGGCAGGGGGTTTAGTAGGGAGGCATTTTCTGCTCTGTTTCCTCCAAAATACATATTTATGGCTACCTGCAACTTTAGCAACTCTCCCCATCTATGCATTTCTGCTCATTATCTGTGCCTCAGTTCAGGGGCCTGTATCACAAAGCAAGTTCAACAAACCCAGGATCTCCTCCTGTCACCTGGTTGGACAAAACCAAACAATCACAGTCATGCTAAGTTGATTATCAGCTCTCTCTGTTAACCCGGGGTTTCTGACTCTTCTATGCGTTCGCATTAAAAGGGCTGATGTTGGCGCCAGACGACCAATCACAAACATGGACAAGTTCCTAATAAGAAGAACAAGCTATAATTTTAAACAGACATGAAGAATTAAAAGGCTAAAAGCAACACAGCTGCTGCAGCCAAAGCCAAGGAGGAAAAAGACAACAAACTGCTCGCTGTGTCAATGTTTAAGTTAATATTCTGATATTCATATTAAAACATAAGTACATCTGACTATAATGACAGTTGTTTATTCTGTTCAGTTAACATGTGAAGAGCAAATATAAAAACAGAATTCAAATTGTAAGTATCCTTACTCTCAAATATAACAAGGTCAACAAGTCCAAGGCTTTAGTTCTTTAATCAGTCTTTGTTTAAATATTATACATCATATTGCTACACAAAGGAAAACCAATGGGTTTAAATCATCTGTATAACTCTGCGCAACTCAACTGATTGGTCAGTAGCAGTCAGTAGGCGGTGCTTTTATGTGTTTTGATCTGCAGAGCAGATAAGGTTTGCAGGGTAAGTTACCATGGGGATTTAGCCTGCAGTAAACCTCCTTCATGATACTGGAAACCCAAGGGAACCAAAAGTCAAGGTTGAACCAAAAGCTAACCCCTTAATCTCGGTTCGTGGTACAGGCCACAGCACTGCTGGAATAGAACCTGCCATTCCCTACCTTTCCATCAGTTGTTGTCAGTATTTTCCCACTCACCTGAACACCACACCTACCTGCACACCTGCTACCAATTTACTCATCAGCTCCACAGTACATATTCCTGCTCTTTAGCTTTAATTCTTTGTTGCGTGTCTTTTAATTCCCAGCCTTTCCTTTGAGCTTTGACCAAGGCACCTCAGTCTTTCTTTTAGTGCAAAACACTGTAACATGCTTTTTCATGTTTTTTTGTTTTCCCCATGCAGCCGCTGCAATTTTCTGTCTTTATTAGGTGCAGAAATACAAGCCCCAACTTTGACATAAGTTTATACTGTAGACGCAGAACCCCAAAACAACTCTTTTTTTATTTTTTTTTTTATACAAATGCCTGTAAGACGTAATATTCACTTCATGGGGATGTTCAGCTGTTTGACAGGTTAAATTCCCACAATGTTCAATATCATTTTTTTTTTATTTACTTCTGTACAGTTTTATTTGTCCTTAGGACACTTTGTTCAGGCTGTGTTTCAACAAATACATGAATATGATAATGAGCGAGTTTTGAACCCATTTATTTGACAGTGTCACTCTCTGCATAGTAAATACTTGGCAAATTTGGAATCTCTTATATTTCAGAGTCATTTGGCTTCTCAGATACCGATATTAGGAATGTTTGTTTGCTTGTAAGATTTGTGCAATCAGCTCAATTAACATACCTCGGTTATATTACATTACCTTCATATTGTGTTGAAGTGGGGATCGGGGGCAGTAAGTGTGGGCGATGTTGGTACTCCATACCACAATCACAGTACATTACACTATTTTGTAATAATGACAGTCCCTCGTCACAAGTGGATGATTTTTAATCTTGGAGCTCAATTTTCACTCCAGTAGGTCCACTTGAATGGTGAATTAGAACAGGAAGGTAGTGGTGCTTCTCTTTTGTACCTCTTTTAAAGTGATCATTTTATATGCGTCACAGACCTGAGTACTTCCAGGGCTCAATTTAAGGTGAAAAGTCCCTTTGCCCATCTTGACAAAGCCATTTTCTTTGTTGAACTACCACTGCTTTTTAAACACACATTGAATGAAACATTTGCAACTTACATTTACTTTTGGATGCATGTGGGAATCATTGTGGTTGTCATTGTTCTGTATTCATAATCCAATAGGTGACTTTTTCCTGATTCCACACAACTAAATAAAATAGTCAAACTATTGTTTAATTGTATGGTTCTGCATCTCTTGTGGATCAGTGAATCCTTTTAACTACAGTGCCAAATGTATTCCCACCCTGACCAGACCTGTTAATATGTTTGTATCCCTAATCAGATGGACTAAGAGGTGCTGCAGGGCAGAATTGGCCAAGTGTGAAGTCAAAAAGTGCAATTAATGTGTACTTTCAGCACCCAGAGGATTCAACTGGCTCAGACCCACCTCTTTGGCAGAGACACACTCCAATCATCTCCAAAAATGTGAAAACTTTATAAACTGTGAGCACAGACACCTCATTAAATCATCTGAAAGTAACATCAAAATTTAAACGACCATGTGTGCTTTTTGTGCACACTGAAGAAAACATTTGTGGTAAAGATTGAAGCTGAAAGGAACACAAACGTGGGATGTGACATGTATAAGTGCTGCTCAAACTGCGTGACCATGACCCAGACACTCTTTACAATGGGGACAATAAACGGACATCTCAGTATGTTCACATTTGTCAACGTCACTATGCCACAAATGTCACAAGGGAACAGGGGATGTGACATTGGCATGCTGAATGTGTGCATGTCAGTCAGAGCTGTAGCCGAAGCATTCGGCGTTCATTTTTCAACCATAAACCGGTGTTTCCAGGAGTTTGGCACCACAGTCAATGTCATGGACACCGAACATGGCTGCATTTCACTGACTACAGCTTGAATGCTGCAAGATACATGGGTGAGATTCTCGCACCCATCATGGTGCCGTTTGTCCGCCGCCATCGTGTCGCTTTCCAGCGTGACAATGCTCGTCCACGTGTGGCTCGGGTCGGCAGATTTCTTGAAGCAGAACCATGTAACTTTAAAAAGCCATCCTCTAATGGCTTCCATATTCTCCACAGAAGATAGTGACTTGTGTATATCTCTGCACCTATAGCCCCCTCTGTGTTGTAGTGAGTACCATAGATCACCACTTTAACACTTCTTTGTGACAGTACTAATTGTGCGCCTTATCGATGAGTAATTTGGGTTTTCATACTAATCCGTGCCATAAATAAATCTTTGAAAAATGTTGCGTTCGTAATTGTGTTCAGTGTATAACTCAAATCCATATTCATGCCAGAAGCTTCATGTGGCAGTCTACTGCAGCTTTCCATTTCTATTATTCCTTGTCTACTTTATTATATTGGATTTTCTTCTTTTTCGTAACTTATGTGTGTATGATTTATGCATGGCTACCAGGGCAATGTCTCCTAAATACACTTGATTTAGAGCCAATCATCCCTTTAAAGGTCTGTGGCTCATTTGCATTGACCTGTTCCTGTGCGAGCGCGCTCAGTGGGGAGTCGGCAGGAAGCACAGATGAGCCAAAAGAGGCAGTCATTTGAATGGTTGCATGAAATTAGTCAGGTGTTGGCACTGCATGGGGCATATCAATAGCAGCACCCCTCCACCACCAGCAGCCCCCTCCCCATCCCTCCACCCCCACGTCCCTCTCTCAGTAATGTGAAGGAAACAAATGCGTCTCACTAAAGACTCATCATTCCACCCAGATGATGTTTGTTGAAAGCCTAATGACTGTCTGCGGGCGCATGCGCAATTGTGTGTCTGTGTCAAATTCAACCTGTCTAAATTTAGTTTGCTGCTTTTTTAAAACCTTCTGTGTGCTGTGCCAAACAGCAGAACAGGCTCTTTTCCACATCGTTCCAGGCACATTTCAACCCATTAGCTGCATTTAAAGGGGGGAAAAAAAGTATACATTGGAACCTTCATTACTTCTATTTTCTCCCTATAGTTGAATCCATTTGTCTTTCATGGAAATCTATTTCCCTCGCGTTCGTTCACATGGGGTGATTCAGTTGTGAAACGTTTGATGCATACAAACATAGAATCTTTGTTGACCTATAATTAGTCAGTGTTTGTTGGACTTGCAGAAGGATCACTGACGCTCGTTTCCGCTTGTGTTGCCCACTCCGCTCTTTTTTTATTTCTTCAGTTGAACGAAAGCCGCCTCGTACCAAGAAGACGCCACGTTTGTCTAATGCCTTTTGTTGTTCTCATCTTCTGAGAAAGCATCTGACGTGTTTTTTTGGAACGTGTTCTTATTCGTGAACAAACGTCTCGCTGTCTCCAAAAAAAAAAAAAAAGAAAAGGTCGCCAAAGTGAAACACTTGATTTCAACTGCTTAACAAAGATCAAAAAAAGACTTCCAAGTCTGGCCATGTAAATCTGACTTCTCTCAGAAAGAAACATGGAAGTAGTGTAATGTTGATGCCTCAGAAACCCCGGAGGTTAAGACAGACACATCAGTCAACAGTGTGTGACCTTGGCGCAAGGTTTGTTTCGAAAGACACTGACATTGTCTTTGATTACGTACGTGCATCTCGACAGAAATTAGCTGTTTCGGAAGGCATTAAGAAATCAAATATTTAATTTTAAAGTCTTGTGAGTACAGTGTTATTGTAGCACAGCTTCATAAATGAGCACAATGTAGAGTTGTTTTTTTTTTTTGTTTTGTTTTGTTTTGTTTTTTTTTCCCAGAAACATAAAAATAGAGGGAAAAGGGTTTTACAAAGACAGACAAGGGGATAGGGAGGGTTGTTGACAACAGCTGGCAGACAACGATGCATCTCTCGAAAGTCTTCATCTCGTGGCTGATGGATGATGGCTATAGATGGAAGGGGGTCTGTGTGGGAGCAGTTCTCCATTTTTATCTTCATCATAAGAAAATCCATTTTTTTCTTTACGCTCCTCCATTTGCTGGTTTACCCAACAGCGAGCTCAACCCCTTAGCTCATTTGGGCACTCTTAGCGATAGGTGACAGGTAGTGTGTACATCTCTGCTTTATATTTACATAGGAAACACTATCTCAGCGTTGTATCTCTCAGTGCTGTCATGTATCCCGCTGAGGGGAGAAAAACTAGTTTAAAACTGTGCATATTTGTAGATTTTGTTGTCTCGAAGCCTACTGAGCCTCCTAACTGAACCCATTAGAAGCCTTTCATGGAAATTACCATAGTCATGGAAACCACCACAAACCATAAACCATTACAACTCCAAGTGGAAACCATATAAAGTTATGGAAAAATCCCATCCGCCCAGTGTCAGACCCTTTAAAATGAAGTGTTTACTTGAAAAAAGGCTTCTTCACTTCGCAAAAGAACCCCAAAAACATTGTAATGATATGGGTTTCCTTTTATTGGAAAAGGTCAGGATCAATAATAATAGGATGGTTCATATTTGCCCCGTAATAGAGACAATAGGAAGTAAGTCAATGAAAGTGTCAGACCCTTTTTAAATCAATTACGTTTTAAAGTAAGGAGAACAATGCGAAATAATAGAATGTCACACATTTTTAATACACATTTAAACTGGGTTTTTTTTCATGATCAGCATGTCTGTTTTCATTTTGTTCGTGGAGCATAACTGGGAAACCGTTCAATATTTCCTTCACCGAACTTGCTACAGTTTATTGTTATGTGTAGGAGTGGTGCATTTTTCTATTAAGCAACATGTGAACCACAAGGGAGCGCTGGTTTGAATGCAAGTTCTGACTATAATTGAGTTTCTGCTGGAAACCCATGTTTTGTTTTTTTTTTCTTTTCTCTGAACTTGCAACACTTTATCATTTAAGTGTTAGAGTGGTATCTTTTGCTAGTCCATTCATGTTGTCCATCATGCTGTTTGTCATCGTTTCGTTCCCGGAATAGAACTAGAAAACCGTTCAATATTTTTCCAGTACAGTACATGAGAAACTGTACTCCTCTGCTGTCAATGGGTAAAGCTATCATCAGTAACCGGGGCGCTGTGCCATCCTCGGTTGGCTCTAGTTTACCAAAAGTGATTGGATTTACGGTTTAGTTACATATCACCAAGAGAAAGCCTCGGTGCAAAAAACAAATGCTGTTAACCTATTCAGTTTTGGTTATTTTTTTTTTAAAACAAAAGTAATCATCAGACACAACAATGTCAGTAATTGAGGTTAGCTCTCTTGTGAGTCCGTGATTTATGACACAGGCTGAAGTGTGACCGTGCGGTATGTGCGGATCCTTTGACCTGTGTAAAATCCATGGAGCGTCAAGCATTTATGAAAACCATTGCTTTTGAGTCAGCAGATGTGTCAACGCGGAGCTTGAATTGGCCTGTAATAATCATTCTGTCGTAATTTGAGTGAATGATGGATAGTAGCTCTGAGAAGTCATCTAAAAATACAGCCTTCTGTTTGGGGGGGTGGTGGTGGTGGTGGTTACGTACTGTAACTGCTCACACACTGTGTTTGCATCTCTGTAAAACAGCAGGGCACTCCAAGGTTGGAAATCCACCAAATGGGAGCGAGAGGATGGTAAAATATACCGACGATTCCCCTTTTGACTTTGATCATCTCGATAATGATTATGATGATAGCCGATGATGATCAAAACGATAACGGCGGCAATTTTCAAAACGAGATAACAAAATGCAAGGAAGGCTAAACTAGACCCTTTGTCCATCCACTTTCCAGCAGCTTTTTCCAAAACCCTCCATTTTTCACGGGCTCATGGGCTACTGGTTTTCCCGGAATTTGCATGATGCTCTCGAAACCAACGGTTCTCGGCCTAGTTTAAAAAGAAAAAAAAAAAAAAATCCGTTCAGGGGAAGTACTGAGACAGAGGCAGCAGAGACCCTGAGGGAATCGATAATCACAGTGGACAGTGGCAGACTGCGCAGTGGGGCTGTTTCTGTCAGCGATAGCAGGGTGGCTGTTGGGCTGCAGGACTGATGTGTGGCTTCAAAGAAACAACTTCTCAATCTCATCTGCCTTCTTTCACGTTCTTTAATTAGGTCTGGACTTGGTCAATACGTAAACGGCTCATTGACCTCACTGTCATCAAGCCGCCTTTTAGTCAGTGTTTGCCTCACTGCTTTGTGCATCATGTCATAGTAAAATGAACCCTTTCATGGCAGGGGATGTGTAATGGTGAGCGATTGGGCAACTAATGGCATAATATTAGGCCAAGTGGAGTTTTATTATACCACTGTAGTTAATGGCCAGCTGCATGAAAGTTATAACCACAGTTAAAGGTTTTTTTTTTCTTTTTCTCCCATCTTTCCCTCTCTCCCTTAATGTTGCTTTATTTGACTTTTAAAGATATCCAAACCAGTAGCGGTTTGTCTGCACAGGCGGGGTAATTTACTGCACGGAAATGTTTTTTTGGTGAATTGGCTGTAATGGAATGGACTTTAAGTCGGCAATTTCCCATCTCATCTCTTTGTGGTTTTGAACTACACACACTTGTTGCTGTTGTGTTCTGTGAATCTGTGTTTTCACAGGCTCTAAAGTTTGCCGCTGCTCTATTCAGGAAATTGTGAATGTGTTACCTTATGTGCACTTATTAGTTGATAACAGTTTAGGCAACCTTGTTAAACAAGCAGACAGAACTGGCTAACACTTTCCGAGAAGTTACTTGGACTGTAAGTTGTGCAAATGTGTCACAGCATCAGCCACACAGCTGCAATATTTGTTCTGTCTTTTCAAAATATAGTCTGCTTTGCAGACAATATAGTGATGGCCTTCAGTCAAAATCTTTGTCTGCTTTGCATTTTTATTCATTATTTTTTTTTATTTCATTCTAATGTTCACATTGCAGTCAACACTGACATCTGGGCGAGATTTTGTCCAGTGAATTTCTTTTTTTAATTTTTTTTTTTTTTTTTACTGTTTTTGGCCACTTCAGAGCATAAATGGCAGCTGCTCTGTCATTAAACCAGGCAACCATTTGCCATTTCATGTCAGAGTCCAAAGCTTCACACAAACATGACTTGGGTGAGGTGCGCCAGTTGTGGTAAACAAGGTAAAGATGTGTTCATCTTAAGAGAAAGCACTGGATGAAGGAGAGAAATCGGAGCAAAATAAAATTCATTAGCAGTGCTGGTAATGAAGCTAATAATGCGAGCAAACCCGTGATGGTGGAAATGTGTAAATCTTAAGTGGCTGTAATAGGGGTTTTATCACCTCAGCTTTGTAGCTGCATCATAACAGCGAGGCAGTACGCACTATTTAGTACATTTCAAGTGATTAAAATGCAACATGTTCATGTTACATGTAGTATAAAGGACTCCACTGTGGTCATGAACATGACCTGCACTGGACTAAAGAGATCTTGACTCCTCTTATTGGCTCTATCCGTCTTGTCTGCAGGCAACACTGCACTAGTGTGTAGTGTCCTGTGTTTGTCCCCCACTCTCCCTCTGTGTGCTTGTAATTACCTCTCCACCATGATCCCTTAATACCTCCAAGTGGGCAAAGACAGCTCTAGGGTGTCTGGGAGTGTGTGTGCGCGTATACATGTGCCTGCCTTTTCCCATGAGAATTGAGCTGTGTATTTGTGTGTGTATATATGTTTCAATCTGCGTGTGCCAGAGTCCTCTGGGGCCTTTTGCGTGCTGGATAAATAATGATGAATTACAGATTGATTACCCAGGAGTGAAAGCTCTGATATTAAACTTATTATGGAAGGCTACAACCTGTGAGCTGTGTGTGTGTGTGTGTGCAGGAAAACGCCCTTAGCTTCTGCTTCACTCATAATTAAGGGAGTAATATTTCTGGGTCATAAACATAAGGATTGGCAGCATGGGTTTTCAAACTATATTGATTGGATATAGTTTGTGTGCTCAGGGCGAGGCAGCAGCTTTACGGAGCATCAATATTTTACCTGAATACTTCACATAGACACGTTGAGTGGGTGGTCGAATTTATGTGCCTTTTACAGCCAATACAGAGTAATAACCTGTGTCGACCTGCATTTTGCAAAATGAGAAATGTGTTGTTTTTATGTTCAGACACATTGGTGAATTGCACAATTTAGCTCTCAAGAGTCTTTTTAAAGTTACGTGGTGATAAGTTTAAGTAGAAGAGGTGATTCATGAGATATGCTCTGTCTAACTTTACACGTGTGACTAGTGGCCGTGACTTTATCGTTTCTGTGGATTCCTGGTAGGAGTGAACAATATACAAAAAAAAACAGCAATTTTTTTTTTTATAGTGGGCGTATGTTTGTATATGGACTCTAGGCACATTTCCCTGCCAGAAATTTAGAAGGATTTTATTTGAGGAACTAAGGTATAAAGTCTACGTTTCACTTTTAGGTTTACAAAACACCTTTTGGGTTGACTTCTTTGAGTACAAGTTTTCCACAGATATGACTGAAGTGTTACGTGTTTAGCTTCTACCACTGACCATCTCAGACCCAGAGTGTCAATAATCAAATCATTTTTGTACTACAGGATAGTTAGTGTATATATATATATATTGCGATGGATCTGCTATCTCTCTATCATGAAACACCCACACAAACAAGTCCAACTAACTAATAAAACCAACTATCCACATATTTGGACTTCGCGCTTCGGCGGACTCAGACTACATTAAATCCTGCTTGTGTGACCTGCTGTTATATCTATAGTATTTGTTCGAATATTATATAAATTAGCTCATAATTAAACAGACAAGTAAGAATAATTGACCTCAATCATAAACCAATTACAGCTACAGATCTCACTCGTTTTTGCCCACAGCTATAAAGAAATGAGTTTATTTATTCTCTGCAGTTTGTTACATAATGGATGTTGATACTTTTTAGAACTGAGATGATTCAACGTGAACTGAGAAAGAACTAAACAAGTGAGAAATAAGTTTTTTTTTTTTTTTTTTTTACATCATAACTCTCAGGTAAAATCCCTGCACCATAAGGATTCTGCTTACATTCTACCACAATCATTAATATCGGTTTGAGTTTATTCCTCTCTGTTTTGTTTTGAAAAGTGTATACTTATATATAAATCATGCACGGTGTCCGCATGCGCCGTTAAATAACTTTTACTTTCTGCATCATGTTTCTTATTTAAAGGGTTTTTTTTTGTTGGTGTTTCTAAACATTTCAGTCCCCTATCACTAATTATATGTTTACACCTCAGAGTCTGTACCTACTCTCAGAGGGGCAGGTAGAAAGAAGTAAGAAAGGGTTTCGAGGACCCTTAGGCTCAACGTTAGGACCTTAGACAACTGGAAGATCAGAGTTAACCTGCTCGGGTTTGGTCATCTGATTAAAATATCTCCCAGACACCTTCCTCTGGAGATATTCTGGGAGAAGACCCCTGGGCAGACGTAGCACTGGAGGGATTACATATCCTATCTGGCCTGAGAATGCCTCGGGATCCCCCAGGAGGTGCTGGAGCTTGTTGCTGGGGAGGAGGACTTTGCCTTCCCTGCTGCCACCGCTGATAAAGAAGGATGGATGGATCAAATCACGCTGCGAGCCACAGCTTTTGAACTTTGTCCCAGAGCATTTTTGAATGCGATGATCTCTTGTTAGATTAGACTGGACTTTTTTATTTGACATTTCCAAGCCATCAATTTAATGCTCACTATTAAACAGCCTGTTGTTTGGGCGTTTTATGTCTCACTCGTTTGAATGAGTGGCAGTTTACTTCTGTTTTGAGGCTGCGGTATTAATGCACAGACTGGCATCCCATCCCATATGGACCATTATGCTGTCAACATCGTTGGCAAAAGAACAACTTTTTAAATCACTCAGGTGGGAAAATGTCTATTTTGGGCATGGCGGGATGCTGTTTTTCCTCTTGATAATTAAGTGAACATTCTGTGATTTACCAGTTTAATTAACTGGAATTGGAAAAAAAAACAAAAACCGAGTGACAGATGAAGAGCACCTCTTTGGGCCTTGGTTTCATCCATTCCATCCCTTCCTTCCTCTTACAGTCCATCAGTTTATAGCCGCGCAGTCAGTCAGAGACAATATGTATGCATCATAAGCGGAAAAAATATATTATTTACACTTTTTTTTATTCTTTGCTTTGCTTCTTTGTTTCTGGCTGGCGGTAGACTCTATTATCACACAATATGGGAACATGTGGGAAACATATTCACACTACAGGGAGCAATGCTGTGAAATGACCTTGTCTTCTAGGGGGTATAATATGAGCACGCAGAGCAATTACCGGACCCCATGGCTCCACATAGCCTGTTTACATAGTGTACATTTGCCACCAGGCTTTGGAGCCATGTTGGAAATAAGTGCTTTTTCCCTTTAACATTTTGCCAGTCTGTGATATGTATTGAATGGTTAGCAACAGCGTATCTAAGTCATGCTTTGGTTTTCTAAAAATAAAGGCATCTATAAAAAAAAAAAAAAAAAAAAAAAAATCTCCATAGTTGAAATTTCCGTTTGCAGAGTTGACGGTTTTGTGCTGCTCGCTCCAGGATACCCGCATCCAATCAATTGTATCTTGGATACAAGTGGTTTTTACATATGGCAGCTATGTAAACATCTGTTCCTAAGACTGTGAGTCACAGTTATTTTTGACAATACAATGTGTCCTGTTTACTGTAGCAGCTATCCTGATAAGTATTTTCCCATCCCTATGTGTGCACTTTGGCTCAGACCATCTTGCCAACAGTTTATCCATGCTTGGCATATGTTTAATTTTCCTGTCTGTTCCTTTTGCCAAATCAAACACTTTGCTGTTTTTGTTTCTAATGCACCTATAAATATGGCACTCGGTGGCCTGGCGCTGCCTCGTGTTGCTTTGAAAAGTGACATAAAAGAAGTTATTGTCTAACCTCTTTTAATCAAACTCCTGCTAACCGGTATTTCAAATTAATGACTCTCCTGTGCATTTGTAATTTTGATTTCCTGTCTTCAAAGTTGAAAATCCCTCTTTCATGTGACATTTTCTTAATTCCGTCCACTTCTTTGCACACCAACCCCATTCACTGTGGGAGTCGGTGTGTATGTGTCTGAACAGAGTGTGGGTTAAGCACACATTGAATGCATTTACATTTATGTACTTTGCGCTCAATAAGGCAAAAAGTCAATTTTCTTCAATAAATGCTGTTATTCACTGAAGCCAGCCATTTCATTCTTTATAGGACAGTGGGCAGTCCAGCCTCCCTCAAGCGTTTTCTCCTCATTGAAACAGTACAAATGACACTTGGGAAACAGAGATGGGCAGATATAAAACAGAAACAGGAGGCAATATCTTCCACGAACAGAATGATGTACATGCTTGTATGTTCAATACCCCTGGGCCTAAGCTGATGAAACACCTAGGACCCATGAGACCTTAACAAACTCCCTGGGACTTGAGATGATCTTCATCTCCACGATGATTGCTGCGATTAGTGTAACTTCGCAAAGATTGATAACTACTACTAAAAAAAAAAAAAAAAAGCTTCCAACAGCTTCAGGTTTTATCCTTTTAACTGGCATACAGTATGTATGGTCTCTAGAGGACTTGCATTTTTAGATGAAGTTGTTGATTGAAAGATCAAACATAGGAAAAAAAAAAAAAGATCACTTAAAAATAAACTACAACACAACATACAGTGGAAACAGCTTTTATGGTTTATCCGCTTATATGGATCAGAACATCTGCTGAATGACTCCTGTACAAATGCTGTTTAAATCATTTGCTTATTGTAATCGAGTGGTTTGCTCACAGTGTTTGGTTTAGGTTTTTCTTTTATATATATATATATATATATATATATACCTGAGGCTGGTGCTCTGTGCAGAACGAACTCATTCACTCTCAATGTAAAATGTCAGAAAACAAACACAGGGAAATCACCTGTATAGTAGCCGCCCTCATGAAGTGGATTGATTGATAATGCCCGGTTACATAATGCCCCCTTGAGCGGGCGTTTGGGGAGGAAAAAGGCATACAAATTGGCAGCGAACCAAAGGACAATTTGAAAGTTTCCATAGGGTGGTTTGAGCAATTTAAAGAGAGAGAGAACACTGTGTTAAAGAAACTGTGCCTGAGAGGCTGCCGAGGCAACAATCAGGCTAATGCTGCATTCATGTCAAGTAGTTTGTAACTACAAGCAACCCAGAGGGAAACTGTACCAATATGGAGCCGGAGATATTGGGAATTTCTCTTTTCTAACAACACACGTGTCACCGTAACAAGTTGCAAAATATCTACAAAATACACCAACAGTTTAAGTAAATAAATCTCATTATTCATTATCACCAATGCAGTTTTTAACGTTGTTAATGCCACGTTACTGTGAAATGTATTTGATTAGAGGTCGGTATAAGGAGCTGAGTTTGATGAGCCAGTATTCGAGTTCTGCACAGGCCTAAAGCCTGGCTTGTGACTGAACCACACTGACTACGTTTACATGCACAAACTATTCCAGCTTTTGCCCTTATTCTGAAAAAGACAAAATTCCTAATGAGCTGTTTACATGGCTAATGGAAATGAATATTCCACTAATATTCCTGTTTGCCGTGCATTTTCCCACAGGAGGCAGTCGTTCCACTGTGTGAACTCCCTCTTTTGTTCCTTCGAACGCTGTCTTGAAAAGGTCACTATTTGCTCGTATCCAAAAACCTGTTGCTATCCTCTGTCATAATGTTTAAAAGTAGGCGCGTTTCTCTTTTGAACCAGAAATGCGGACTTTTCTTTCCTTTGGAGCATCTGTCTCGACTGGAGAAGATCTTGCAAACTGCAGTAAAATGCCCAAATTAGATGCATTTTCTGGAAGAATCCTCATAAAACTGGAATAATATCGGCGTATCCCACGTGTCTTAATTGGAAAATGCTCCAGTCAGAATATCTAAACAGAATATTGTTGACATGAAATTTGACACCTGAAC
>JAPQRN010000013.1:8448407-8466352 GCA_037367275.1 Coranthus polyacanthus
TTAGTGTGCATGCTTTGCCAAAAACAAATGTCAACCGCCTTTACTCACCCCTCCAGCCTCTCACACACACACACACATTCTGTCGCTTACTCTATCTCACTCTGTTCCCCTTTCTTTCTTTCTCTCTCTCTCTCTCTCCTCGGGAGACTGATGCAGTGGCTGATTGTGTGGGAAGTTCCTCTGTCATCGTTAGCAGGGTTGGAGGCACTTGTCAGAGGCCACATTAGGAGTTTCCTATGAACTCTCCTTTGCCTCGCCAGTCACGGAGAAACACCGAGAGGGGTCGGCGGTACAATCTTATTGAGGGTATACGTCAGTGAGGGTCAGAGAACGCTACCGGGGTGGGTCACTTCACATGCGGCATTACAGAGTGCTCTGCGTCCTGTATATGTCCTATTCTTTTTTTTGTCTTTTTTTTTTTTTTTTGTATTAGTCCTGTCCAGGCAGCAAATAAAACTGCCTGCACAAAAATGAGATGTCCCTGCTTTGCATTAAGCAGCATAACAGGCAACCGATCAGCGCCTATCAGGCACGGAGCCATTTATTTTCTTTAAACTAAAAAGCAGTGAGTCATTAGCGGTAAAGTTTAATAGGCAAAATAACAGTAATGTATCAGCGAGGACTGAAAATGTTACTCTCCTAAAAAGGTTACCTGCCCATGCGGTGGTTGTGTCTTATTGATTCATCCACCAAAGCCAGTTTTTATTGGCATTTGGCTTTTGCTGGGTGCTAATTTCAGACCCTGCGCACAGATTTGCCGCTGTAATGTCACCTTTTAACCCGTGCACATTTCGGTACGACTTTATTTGGACAGCCCACCTACGGAGTGCGCGTAACACTTCGACAGCTTATGTTCAATGCTTAATATGAAATTTGAAACATAATTTGGAAAAAAAGATGGGTTTCAATTGCAGCAACATTTTGGATGAGAATAATTCATGCATGGAAGGGTGAAAAGGTCAGCGATGTACAACACATTATATAAGAGTATAAGTGACAACAAAGATGAATTGTTGAATCTAAAGCTGCTGAAATGTTCTCTGAAAACTCTCTGTATTCGGACTGTCTAAATAAAGTCTTTGATATATTAGAGGCTAGATATTAGTAACGCTCCTTGAACAAAAACACTTGCCCTTGAGCAAAGCAACATGCATGAAGTTGCAAGTGAACTGTAGCTGCACTGTGCAGCTGTAAGGCATGAATACAAACTCGTGTGTGTGTGTGTTGCTGAACCAGCAGCAAGATGACCAGAGTGTTTGAGGCAGTGTTGAACTTCAGAGGAAGCCAAGAAGAAAAGAAACAAGAGCCCGCTGAAGGGATATTGCATCTAGATAAGAACGTGAACTCTTTGTGCTTGTCAGAACCTCAGATCGCGTTGCTCTCAAAGACCAAATGTAAACGTATCAGCACAAACATCGACAATCTTCACAGCTCAGCCAGCCTGAGCAGCCATCATTATGCAAGATGAAACCGGAGACGCCACAAGTGTACATAAAATAATTCAAACTGTCCTTCAAAATGTTATTTGCACATCGTGAGCCATACATCACTTGGCAATAGAAGATTAAAAAGCAATAGAGTGAGCGGGGAGGGGGAAAAAAAAAAAACCTCGAGAATAAACATACACCTGGATATTTGAGCGGATATAACTGTGAGCTTTTCACGGGAGAAAGATGAGATGCGAACATGCAATATCACAAGCGCCGCAAATGCCTTTCTATATTGAGATGAATCCGCCCAGCAAAACATATTAGAAACAAATACAGGGAAATGTAAAGGGCACTTGAAGACTCATCTTATTGCGTTTGTAGTAAGAGTCGACTGTGAAGGTCAAAATAAAAAAGGGAAATGGTAGTCTATTGCTTTGCATCATCTTAAAATCGTTTGGGTCTGTGTTTGCGCCTTCATACGTCCCCCACCCCCCTTCGTCCACATTAGCTCCGGAGGCTGTTGGAGTGAAAGATTGTGAGATTTGCACCTGCATTCTCATTCGTTTCCACGCAGATGTTTCGATATTGCAGATATAATGTCAGAGAAGCCGATGCTGTGATTCCTTTCCGCTCGTCACTCTTCTTTCTCTTAGGTTTTTTTTTTTTTTTACGCTGGGAAACCTGACTTGCAGGAACACCTAAAGCACATGCCGTCTTTCGGCAACACGTGCACGTATTCGTGAATGTGTGAACTGTACATTTGTTTACGTGCGAGGTGTTTGCAAAGGTGCATATTGTTGTGTGTTTTTGTGCGCGTCAGTGAGCTCCTAATGTGGTTGCAGAGAGTGTATAGCTTTAGATAGATAGAGGGGCCCCTGAATGGGGGAAGTGAGTGTTTTAAAGCCAAAGCTCGGCACGTCAAGGAGATTAATGCGCTGCTATTGTCTCCAGCTCTCATCAGAACACTTTTATCTGCAGAAAATGACAGAGCTTGCACTTTTCATTATGTACGTTAGCTAGCGAGCTGCACTCCATGCCCCTCTCAGCCCCCCACTTTCTCTTTCAAAAAAAAGGATTGCTTTTGGGGGTGAATGTGAATTTGTGCGTGCATGCGTGCGTGCGTGCAGGAGGGGTTGTTTGTGTGTCTCGGCAGCAAAAAGCGAGAAGGAAGGGAAGCGTGAGAGCGCCTGCGTTCGGAGTGCGGTATGTGCGTGACCCCGCGTGTGTGTGTATGTAAATGTTTGTATCCAGGCCTCATTTGTATGCCCTACTTGTCATTCTTGACTTCTGAATAAAATTTGACACCATAATTGATGTTTTATGTCTTGCAAACACGGATATGGAGAATATGGATTACTCTGGAGACAGCATTGATTGTTTAAAGTGTCTCTGAAAAATGGGATGACAACTGCAGAACTAGAGTATGTGCATGTGTCTTTGTTCTTTTCTCCAAAGTCCCTCTAGCTGAGTGGCTATGAGTGTGTTTTTGTGTGTTTGTGTGTAAAATTACAGGGATACAACACTCGAGGCTTTGTTGACCTAATCATAGGATGAAAGTGCTGCAATAGCTTGTACACAACTAACTTATACAACACAGTAGCAGCTAGTTGCTTGTGATCCTATTTGAAAGTCTAATTATGTTGTGACTATTAGCTCTTTTTTTCCACCAAGAATATTATTCAAACTCTAAATGTCTATGCCTTCAGTTTCCTTTGGAAGATGAAAACAAGTAGGAAGCTTTAAACCCATAGAGAAGGCAAATAAGAAATAAGAAGCCCATAGTACTTGGTTACATATAGAGTGAAATCAGACTTGACATAATGAGATCCCACTTGAGAAAAATTGCCAGCCGATAGCAGCTTTGTAGCTGATACGTTGACACAATAATTTACCAGCAAACCTTTTGATTTGCATGTCTTAGTGGTAATCGCTTTAAGTACAAAAAAAATTGAGCATTTCATTCTTTTCGAGCTGCAGTGTTTGGCGAGAAGATGTAGTTTTTCGCACGTCTGCAAGCACTTGAAGTGCGTTGAATGGAACGCGCAACTGTAAACACACCGTGAGGGGGGAAAAAAAAACAAAACTACAAGGTAAAAGTATAGAAAAGCGGCAGGGACTTCTGTGACTGCAACTCTGGCAATAAAGAAACCCGCGCGTGGATTTCCATTAGTTCAAGATGAGATCAAGAAGCCACGTAGGGACCAGTGAAGTGCAGTGAATGATACGTAAAATGTAGACACACTGAGACTTCTAAAAAAAAAACCACAAGGTAAAAGAAAGTCCAAAAAATGTCTTGTTGCACACTTAAAAGGCTTTTTTGGGAGGGAGATTCAGGCGGCGGGGGCGTCTGTGACTGGCGAAAAAGAAATCTGCGTGTGCATCTCTGTTAGTTGAAAATGAGATCAAGAAGCCACATAGGGACGTGAACAAAGCAAGCACTCAGCAATAGTCAGCCCCGACATCCATTTGATCAAAGGTTTGAGTTTTAATAGCAGAAAACTTTGATGCTGCTACAACACCCAAGCAGCCAATCAATCTCTTTGACAGTGATCATCACGCTTCACTTTGGGCCAATACACTTTTAAAGAGCACTCTGCAGACAGGCACAGGTTTGTTTTTTTTGTGTGTTTTTTGAACATGAAAATATCCTAAGTGGATAATGGTGTAGCCTCTCTGCATTGCTTATCTCAAAATGGATCTGGCTTCTTTACTTGAGAACAAACAAACAAGTCCTTTCCACCTAAGGATTATACCTGGAGTAAAATGCTAAATTTTCCCATAGAGAGTGGCATTTCAGTTAATGCTATGCTGAGGCTATACCGGTAATGGGTTGATTTAAGTAATTATTTAGAATGAGGGAGATGTAGAAGGAGGGAGGGAATGAGTAAGAGGGCCAAAGAAGGAAGCACTCGATGCTGACTGGACGTGGGTTGTAAATCTGTTAATAATTGCATGCTTCCTGAAAGTTTTAATAGATACAGCGACTGCGGATGGAACGTGAGGGCGAGCGAGACAGACCGGCATCTTGAAAATGAAGGATGGCGGGACAAAAGAAAGAGTTTGCTCGATGATTTGTTAGTCTCTCTCTCCGCGGTGTGAAAACGGAGAGGAGTTAGTCGCGGTGAGCAGAGGAGAGTGCACATCACATACATTAGGAGCTCCAACACTGACATGCAAACAGCACCAGCAGCGCCATTACGACCGTTTTGAATACCGGCATCCATAACATGTAGCGAGCCCTGGACTTGATTAGATTTGAAACTGACAGTGCATATGTCTTCCCCCAGCCCATCAGAGACTTTGGAGAGCACAGCAATTGAATTGGGCGGTGCGGCACACTAAACTGTGTTGTTATCGACAGCGGGAGCGTCTGGACGGGAGACGCTTGACTTTTACAAAGGTATACAGTTAACTATTGCACTAAAATTCTACCAGTACCACCTTTACGCGCCGATATTTAGGTCATAATCTAATTCAAATTGAGAAAATAATCTATATTATCTATTTACTGGCATGTTAGCATCCAGTATGAGTACAAACAGCAATATATTATATTATTTGCATGCCATTTTGCATTTTGAGCTATGTTTCTTTCATATATCGATATAATTTACTATGATGTGCGACCAGTGCTCATGCAACGTCTGTGGTGACGTAACGTTAATACCTAACTCACCATTAGATAAATCGACTCATCTACTGTTAGCATTTAACATGTTAGCTAACATTACAATGACTTTATAACACAATGTTAATATACCGTATGTCATTACCCCCCCACACACACACATCCCTGCAATATTGCTTGGGGAAACTCAGAATTCACTCAAGGCAAAGGGTATTTAAAACAGTATTCATCCAGATGTCCATATCGAGTATATCTTACCCTTTTTTGTAACTGTATTTTTTCCATCATTGTCTGACTGTGTCATCATCCGCATAAACTATTGAACTGGCTTACCTCAGTCGGGTGGTTTATTGCCAGACACTTAAATACTTTTCATATTCCGTGTGCGTTCTGACACCTTGAGGCCCCTTTTTAACTGAAACAAATGCTGCAAACGTGTTTACCTCCGAACATGTGTTGTAAACATTCCAGTTGTGTTTCTGAGTGCCGGGGGAAGACGAATATTGCAGGAACTGTAGCACAGTAGGCAAATGAATCCTTCTTAGCTTACTGCACAACTGAACTGGGACATGCAATGTCAGGCAGTCATTTAATTCCAATTTACCATGGCCTGTCATGGGTTATATAATAATTAATCATCCGTGCCAATTAGTCCAAACAAACTGCTGAGTAGAGGCAATAAATAGATGGATGGCATTATGTTCACTTTATATTTCAGTGCATCCCATTTAGCAGCAAACACAAGCTCGAGTATTTTTAGTTTCCCTTTTATTTACACGTTGAGACCCTCTAATTGGACGCAGCCGATCCACACGGCACTGTAATCCGAGCAAAGACAAAGAGTTAAGGTTGATCAGTCTGATGGACACTGCGAGGCTCTTAATGCGGTGCGGACTGGCTAATCAGGAGAACAGGGAGGGATCCCAGTGGGTTGCTCGGACCAGTCTGGATGGAACAGATTTCTAAAGTGACCAGGTTGACTTAGTGCGCGAGACCACTGCATGCGGTCCATATGGCAGACTGTCATTTTCTCCATGTGTCCGGCTGGCGCGCACGCCGCTGCGCCAAACAGGCCAGAGAATAACCGGTCAAGGTTTGTTTTGCAATGTGCTTGACAAATCACACACACAAAAAAAAAAAAAGAGTCGGGGTTATAATTAGAAATGGAGACTTAAAAGCAGAAAACTGAAATGGCATGTCAAAAAAACAAAAACAAACCCAAAAAACATGAATGACGTTGTGAGCTGCCAGTTGCCAGGGTATTCTGCGCGACGGTGTTGATGATGCAGATGAATCATGTGAAAATAGAAAACTAAATGCAGTTTATGTAAAAGACAGGTCGAGTGAGTAATCTGTGAATGATTTTGTCACTCATTTCTCGGTTTTTCAGCTTCAGCTGGCTCAACATGAGTCATAACAGCCTTGCCATCAGCGTGATCATATTACAGGGGATGTTTTGTATTAAATACGATATTTAAGGAGGACACCATAATGCAGCTGTGAGAAGTAGTCTGTAAAGCTATCAGCTTGAGTCATACATGAAGTGCACTTAGTATTTTGCTGTGGAGGTCAACTGTTGAGGCTGACGACTGTTGGAGAAACTATTCTCTTGCCGACTTCTCACTTTCACTTTCTCACACTCAAATGACATGGTCACCACCGAGAGTTTATCCGGGCTCAGGCAGCAGCATTTGGAAATGTATCTGTTCCTTCTCCGGTTTGCCCTCTCATCCGCAATGAGCCAGCATTGCGTCTCACCTGAAAACCAAGCCTATATACCGTATCTGACCCTGGCGATATAATGAAAACGACGGCGGCGAAGAAAACCAGGAAATAATCCGGATGTAAACCAGCAATTTTTTCCTACATCTCTCAGGAAGTCGTCTGCCATTTCAATGCCAGGGATTACCACCCCACATGCAACTGTTCCACCAAAAAACAAGCTCCCTTCCACACTCTTTACAAAGGCACCATCGCTGAATCCTTGGCTTAGTGCCTCCCAAGACGACTGGGAGGAAATACAAACACGCCACAGAGTTTTTCTTTTTATATTCCAGAATCATAATGGGTTCAACCAGACCTGTCTCCAGCCCTGACACAGCACAAAAAAAAAAAATATGGAGATAGGTCTGGCTATGCAAGACTAAACATGTAATAAATGCATCTCGGGAGATCAATTTGCATTCGCGTGTCATGTTAGATTTAAACCACTTGTTTAGGGAACTTACAAATTTAGTGGCATGATGGGAATTTTGATTCCTTTTTCATATTTTTTGCATTTCACTTTCAGTCTTTGTTTCAGTTGTCTAATATTGTAATGCATGATATTAGAATTACCTTTTTAATCATTTTTTTTTTAATGTAACCTCAGTAGTAAGGTTAAATTCCTTTACAAGCAGCTTTATGCATAAGGACAAACAACTTTTTGTTTCATAGTCGCATTATTTGCTTTCTTTGGTTAACTTACAGTTAGTCCTTGCTGTAGCTTCACCATGGTAATGAGCTTTTTGATCTAAAAATTCCCTGAGAAGTCAGCATAAAATGTACGCTCAGTTAAAAGCTGCAGCGTACAGGGTCATGTTTTCACACTGAAAGACAGAAGCAACATGTCAAAAGAAAAGAATCTCCACAAAGGCAATTATAAAGCAGCTTTAATTGTCCTCGGCTTTGATCGACCTAAAACTGGTTTTATACATTTTGTGCAAAAAAAAAAAACGGCATGCAGAGCAGTAATGTCAGTAATTGAAAATAGGGAAATTGATTGAATAGACAAGCTTTACAAGGGCATATATTTCACAGCTGCCCGGATGAGAAGCTTCGAAAGAACCATTGAACCCTGAAATGGGATTTCTCCACAGAACATTTCAGATACTTGTTCAACAATGTTCACATGCTAGAGTTACATCCATCGCTAAACGCAGAAACGCCTTCAAATAAAATGCAAATCGAGTTGTGTCAACCACCTCAGCGACGGGCAAAAACGCACCACGAAAATGCATTTTAATGCTGTTTTGTAGTTGGGGATTTCAACATGTCCTGTCTCTTTTGGACAGTAAAAGCTTTACATCGACGCTTACACCATGGTCCCCTTTAGACTGCCTACCTCGGAAATATTTGCTTCGCAATCCATAAAGGAGCACATGCAGCACATTTCTTTCTTGCTGATGTGCTGCACACGGGGGCCGGCTTCAGCCTGATGCTGAATAGTTGTATCAACTGGCTCGATCAAAGGGAGTTTGCATGAAACAAGTGTATCTAATCCCCAGAGCAAATCGGATCCACTTGAAGATACAAGGCCAGCTAGTCCTTAATTGTTATCCCAAAAAAAGCACCCTGCACTCTCGCCACCACAGCGAACGTCTCCACGGGGAATTGAATAGAACTGGCCAAATTAAGATTCAGGATGTTCGCGACTGTCCCCCTTTCGAAGGAGGGAGTTCAGTTTGAGCCTTTGGGGGAAGTAAATGGATTATGGCCTCAACAGTCTTTTCCTAGGTGCCGTCGGATTCTGGGTGACCGCAGGGACCTCCATTTAAGGAAAACCATTCAGGGCAGCACTGGTGAGATTGAGAGAGAAAGAGACCGAAGGAAAAGGGGAGAACATGGGAGGATGAATCACACATGATTAGAGTACAGAGAGGCAGTTTGAGGCGAAGGAAGCCCTCGCTAAGAATTGACAACTTACAGAAAACAACTTTGGTTGCAGAAAGAATTCCCCAAACTCTTGCAACTCTCCTGACAGGAAGAATGAAAGGCTATGCTGTAAATCGCATATGAGCAAAAGAAGACTTGAATACAATTAGAGTGTTTAGGAGAGAAGAAGCCTGTTTGCTGTTTTTTTTTTTTTTCTTCTCCATTTCTCTGTGGTAAAAGGGTCCTCGATCCCTGCATGTAAATGATTTTGTTTTTAACATCATTATGCTAAAAGGAAACTTAAATGCTCACCATGTCTGTGTATCCAAGATAAATAACACTCACAGGTCCCTCGCTCTGGGATTTTGAGCAGGTATGCCAGCTAGTTACACTGAGATGCTACGGAGGTAAAGGGTGTACGGCAGCTCTTTTGTAATGCATAATACAGGACAAAATCAGATCAGTCTCCTTTATCTCTATGCTATTTTTAACCCCGTTTGATCAGAGCTGTTCAGTTTTTAAAGACAAGCATGCACAGACGAATTTTGGCATTTTCAAATCAAGAATGACACATCTTTATAGACAGTTGTGGATGAAAGGGATCTTTAAATATTCAAGCAAACATCTAAATGAAAGAAAGAATGTTCAAGCAGGTTCGTTAACGACGAACCCCGTTTGATGTTTTTTGACAAGAATAGACTCCGTGCCATGCTCAGGGCTGGCCTACACAGCAGCCCATAATTTGGGGGTCCCCACAATGAGATAGGGGAAGAAATAAGATGGTGAAATTCATGAGGTAGGCTAATTTTGTGTCTGGCTCTGGGGTTATTCACAGAGGATTTATGTGGTGTGGTCAAACAGGTTCAGGATTTTCATTTGGGATCTTTTTAGATCAGTGGAGTGAATGAAATAGTGACACAAGACAAAGCGATGCCTCTTTCTTTTTGCGACTGGACTTTGAAACAGCAAATAAATTGACGTTTTTAACGGCGCAAGTGTAAAATTAAGTCACACGTTTTTAAAGTGCATTTAATACAGCGTAGTTCTGCTTACTGCTTAATCCACATATCCTGCAAAATAGTGTTTCCAGTGTTCTTTTGACTTAGTTGGGAGCTCCCTATTTTACCCTTATTGTTAATAACATTTACGCCAGAAGTCATGTCATGACACCAAATGCTGAGGTGTACAAAGCGTACACAGCCTACAAGCAACACTGAATCACATTTATTCAGGTTACAAGTTACATACATTGTGCATTGCTGTCTATTTCAGTAGTGTAAAATTTCAACAGCAGCAGCAACATCCCGGGTGTTTCCGTTACCAGAGTAGCGGACAGCGGAAGAGATGCTTGCATTGATGACGTTACGGGGTTTTGTTAAATGTTTTGACGTGGGAACGGAGAGAAGGTTGTGTACACTGTGGACGATCAGCTGGAGCGATGACCTTGCACTAGCTGTTGTAAATCTGCTTGTATGTGAAGTCGCTTTTTGGTAATGAAATCACATTGCAAAACATGTGGAATTCAGTCACGAAAAGGCATATTTATGTCAAATCCAGCCATGTCTGGGTTATCTCCATTATTATTATTAATATTAGGCAAAGCCAGATGAATAACTCAAATACGAAACATGCGTGTCTGTGTCGTTTTGTGCGTATCATCAGGCGGCTGCCCTAAACACACACCTGTGGCTTATTTGTGTCTGGGACTTGAATCAAAATCTCCAGTTAATCAGACCGAAGTAATTAGGAATTGTTTGCACAGGCGGAGAGCAATTGTTTGCCCAGATGGAGAGCTCATACCTCCCAAAGTGTTACCTGCACAGCGTCACACCACATGCTTAGAAATTCCATCACAAATTAAATCTCAGTTTAGTTTGTGATATCTCATTCCTCAGACTCATCTTATCTTCGGTTCCCACTTAAAAAGTTGCCTCAGAGCAGTGATAAGAAGCAGAGGGAGAGGAATGCTGCGATCCTGCTCCTGACAGATTAATTCATAGGAGGAAAAATATGTCTTTTTGCTAACGTGGTGGCTAGGCATGTGATAATGTCTGTGATAGTGGAGAAGAGAAAGATTGAAATGTGCTACAGGCAACTCACTTGTACATGTACTTACTGGATGTGGAGAATGCTTCTGACGAACGAAGACTTCTGACAAATACGGCAGCGATGTCATGACTGAAAGTTGGAGAATATATAGGTGAAGATGACAGAAGAACAGCCACGTTGAATGGGATCATTTGCATATTGCGTGAAAGATATAGCCGCATATATTACCGTGCTGGGCTTATAACAGCCCAAGAGTGATTTCGGGCAAAATATATGATGTGTAGGACACAAAGTTTGGTGTATTAAAATCTGATGACCTCTCTTATTGCAGCTCGGCGAAATATTTATCATTTCAAACTGCCTGACCGTGACAAAATTGCTCCATTCTTGATGATGGCGATGAAATGTATTAACAACAGAGTTTCATTAGTGGAGAGCCCAAGCGCTACAGCAAATCAGAGAATTAAGAAAAAAAAGAGGGAAGGAAAGTGGGGGAAAAGTTTGTTTTTTTTTTTCTGCACGGACTCGGAAATGCAAAAGTAATGAAAAAAATACTTCATATAAATAGAAAAGTTTCATACAATATTTATACAGGCAGCGACACATGGGGGGTGAAAGGTGATAATTCCAGTCGATTACCTGCCAAGTCAAGACCGGTTTATTTCTATATTTCTATAGCCCAAAATTATATGCATGCAAAGACGTGTAATCAACATGTCATCCAGCATGTTTCTTCCAATCCCATACTGTGTACTTATGTTTAAAATGTGCAGCAATTTGCCCCCCCCCCCCACGTCACTGTTCTGCATCAAATATTCTGATTGGCTGGTTTTGATCACAGCGTGACACTTCGGTCCTAAATTTCTGACGCTGTCGCAGTTATGACACAGCGTCTCTGGCCATCTGCGGATGTGTCACATTTTAACTTTAGCTTGAGACACATAACGCATTTCCAAGGGTTCTACAGTAAAAAGAAATAAAAGAAAAGAAATAAATGTGAGCAGGGCGGGAGGTGAATTTATGAAAAAAATACAATAAAACGGGGTATTCTTGATTTAGATGTTTGTCATTAACGTCATCAAGAACGTCCTCATTGTATAAGGTGTGTAAAAATCAAAATTACTGTTTCTGCACTAAAATATCTCACTCTCACTCTCTCTCTCTCGCTCCCTCTCCCTTTCTGCCCTCCATCCAGATATTATTGAGCTTTTGGTAATTCCTGTTTCTATGGCAACATGAGTCAAGTCATCCTGTGGACGGCGGGGGGATGGAGAAAGAGAGCCAGTGTGTAAGTGTCTGAATGTACAGGCAGTTTGATTAGTTCACGTTTTTTTTTTTGTCATTCCAAAACTGTGAAGTTTCCACTTTACGTCACCTCAGTTATCTGATACCCCTTAACCTTAAGGAACACGCCCCAGAATGCACACCAGGTAAATCGGTGAGCAAGTGTCTAGACACTAACAGCAACAATTCCCTGCTTGGAATACAATAAGATGTGGAGTTTTCAATTAAAGAATGCACATTTTTGCACAATCGCCCCCTGATGTGTTAACACTTGACCTCATGCAAACATGACCTAAAAACTTTTTCAAAGACTGATTTGGATTCGGGACAGGAGGAACAAAGCAACAATCCCCTGTTCATATGAAAGCCACTGTGGCTTTTAAAAGGTTGCTTGTAATTTTTTAGGGATTCAGCAAAAAGCACAATGACATCTGTGTTGTTTTTTTTGGTTTTTTGTTTGTTTTTTTTTTCCCCATTGCCTGTAGGCCAATCAATGAAGACTATTACAGTGATTTTCAGCTGGGAATTTCAGCACATAAAAGCAGCGCATTATCACCAGTGTGGAGGATCGCGAGATGGCAGCGGCACATGTTTTGCTTTCTTCCCGTCCTCACATAACATGACACAGTTACACATGCTTCCAGAAACGCGACTGTCCCCGAGCTTTTATCGTCTCACACTGCTGAGCGGTGGAGAAATACTTGCGCAGGCAATAGCCGCTTGGAAACGGATTTGTGTGGTACGCAAGTTTATGTCCGATAAACTTAGCATTACGCAACACCAAAGGAATAATAATACGGGAGAAGAAGAATAGGTTTATCTTCATCTCCACCCTGACATTTTAAAGTCAGTGACTCACGACCACAGCATTCGGGTGATTATTAGATTGTTGATTTCAAAATACACACATTTGCCAGTACTGCCTTGTATGAAAACCTCGTCAACAACAAGTGCCATGGTTTCGGAGCACAAAACGTACCGTGCATGGACTGTATAGAGTGTGTCTAATGATGGAGATCGTGCGTCATTTATTTCATGCGGTCTTAAAATGAAATTTGAACAAATGAAGGTTTGTCCCTCATGTTGAGCCTCGAGAGCACGGCGGCGACGTCGATGCTGGCTGGTAACACATCGAGGCCCAGTGGCTGTGTAGTGACTTTTAAGTAACGTGCTGGTAAAAGCCTGACAGTACAGAACAAATCGGTTCAGCTTCTGTTTCATTTGCTGCCGTTGCATTTCAGGAAACCTCACTTCCCGGTTGAAATTAAGTAAATGTTGATCTGTGGTCAGAAACTGCGTATGTTGCTCTGAATGCATTTAAGATCTTCTTCTCCTTTTGGACACAAGGCGGTTGATATTTGTACAACGACCAACGCGTAGTATTTTCAGCACCTGCGGGGTAATTATCACTCGAGCTGTATTAACGGTGCGGAACCATTTTAACATCAAGACGATCAGGGCATAGAGTACAAAGATCAGAAAAACCCAGAGGCAACAAATGTATGATAATTATCGCATTTGTATGATAATTCTGCCCTGTGTACGATGCACGATATGTAATGCCTAATGGCCTGAAGTCCCATAATGCACGATAATTTGATCATTTTGTGACACAGTACTTGTAATTAGACTAGGGTGCCTCATTTGAATTAATTTCCAGACATGATCAGAATGGTAAAATACTGTATGGATCCTATACCGTCTATACATCCTGACTTCTCTGCAGCCAGTCACGCTTGTTGAGATGATGAAGGTGAATCACAGCCATTAACTTTAACCATTAACCATTCATCAAATCCTCCGTCCACATTAGACATGTTAGGTATTCTATGCAGAATGCTTAGGGGCCAGTATTACATTTACTCAGTGCAATGCAGTTATTGGTATAGTTTTATAAGGTAAATGAGCTTGTGGCTCGCTTCCATGTGAAAGAGGGTCATGAGCTGGTAAGTATGTTATTTATTTAATTACCATGGGGATGCTGAACAGGCTACAACACGTGTTAGGCTTGTTTTCAATGCTGGGACATTTCTAGTCCTGAAAGACTGCCCACTTCCCTCCATCCTTTCATTATATTTTTAAACAATGCGGCTTGATTTGTTGGCAGTGCCATCCATTTCAATAAATATGTGGTTTCTGAAATTGCTCGTTTATGCCGATTTGTTCTCTTACTCGTGATTCACGTTCAGTGATTTTCATTGTACTGAATATTATAAATTTGAGCTTGACGCTGACCTTTGCCACAGCTGGTTGAGGGTGGAATACTTCCATCAGATACCGTCACTTGATGATGATTTAAAGATGTGTTTTCGAGGAAACTGACTGGGCTTACGGGAAAATTCCTCAACTATTTACTTCCAGATTTAGTTCTTACTCAGGGTTAAATGATTGGTTTGACATTAGCAGTTGAAATAGACCTTTTTTTTTTTTTTTAATAGGTAAGCAGTCGACTACAGGATGCACAGATGCACAACAACACAGTAACAACATGGAGCCAAAAAAAAGGAAAGCAAAAAAAATCTAGTAAATGCACAGACATCGCATAACCTAAAATTTCCAAAAGCCACGAACGTTACAGATTTGGGGGAGGAAAGTACAGGGTAAGACGAAGACAGAATTTAGAAAGGAAGAGAAAAAAAAATAAAACCAGCAGAAAGGGCAACGAAAAGGGAAAGGAAAAAAAAAAAAAACCTCAGTGGAAGAAAGTAGGCTGGATAATAGTGAAGGAACATTAAAAGAGGAATAAGGAGATGAGAGCAAATAAAGAGAAGAAGGATGAAAAGATCAACTCATATCATGCAGGGATTTAGGCTAAAGGCAGTAAACTTCCTATCACGGAATGTCTAGAATAAATCCGCCACTTTTTTATTCCCTTTTTAGTAAAGAGTTGTGTGAAAGTTATGCTTGTTATGAAAGAAGGTGATTAATCTCTACAGTTAAATAATAGGAGGCTCTTTTTATGGTGACTAAGCATTTCAGGGTGTGAAGCATTGGTCATGGCCAGCTGGTAGATTTTAAACTACTTAGGGAATTAGCTGCTGCTACAATTGGCAAGAAACTGGATTAACACTTTAAGATTTTAAGCCTGACTTACCCCTGCTGTTTTCATCTCAGACAAAAAACATTGCCATCACCTCATAAAAAATTCAAATGGCATTAATGATGCACCGTTTTTGTCAAGAACCAAAATAGATGAATTACATAAAATGCTAAATGATATGACTACCATTTGCTTGAGGAGTAAAACACTGCATTTAACAAATCCTCTGCATCCTGTTTTGAGGTTACCGCAGCCGAAAATAGTCATAACATACATGACGTTATATAATTTAGCAGAGACGGTGCAGAGGGCAAGGATCGTTTTGAAGGCGAGGGGTAATATAATAATAAATGAGGAACACTTATTTTATTTCTCCCTCACATTCTGTCCCACTTTTGTCCTTTGTTGTCTGCAGTTTGGGCTCCAAGGAAACACAAAGACAAGGTCTTTATCGCATGCATCATCTATGTTCATTAGTGGCACCATTAACGTCTATGTCATCTTTCCCACTGGCTCACAGGCCTGGAACTGCTTCCAATTTGAACATTATCTAAAGATCTGCCTTCAGTGTAAAATGACCTCCATGATGCCACAGCGAGCCGCATGACTAACGCCATGGTACGGAGACGACATAAATCCCGAATGACCGCATCATTTACATTTGTAAGGTACATATATTTCGATATATATATTGCGTTCTTCTATAGTGTTCTTCCTCCATTTGTGAAGGACTGGTATAGAAAATATGGTAAGTTCATTACACATTATTGCAAACTATGTCAACGCCGATACGCGGTGGAGGGAGTAAGTCACAAACAAAGTCTCAAACATCCCCCAAGTTACTGCGGTGAGAATCGAGCCAGTCGAGTCGAGTCCAGTCATTTCTCTCAGGATCCATCCCAGTTTGAACCCGGAAACCAAACCATACGTGACACGGTTCGTCAAAGCCATTGTTTCTGCAGCTCTTCATACAGGGTGGTGTTTCACGTCGACATAATCTGTTCCCATTGCACGTATTTGAATGATCTTTTAGCGACGCGCTAACTTTTCCACCTCTTTTTGTTTGTTTGTTTGTTTGTTTTTAATTTCCAGCATTTCCCCTCCGTTTTTCATGAAAATAAAAACAGTTGGATGTTTTGTACTCGCATTAGGATGGAAACACGTCCTGCTGATAGTTGGCATTTTGTGGGAATCAATAACGAAGTGAAAACAGAAGAGTGACACACATGACGCATAAAATGAAGAAATGTCTCGACTGAATAAAAGAACACACTTCAATGGTGACTGATTTGTCACGCACACACATTCATTTATTTGCCGTTAGTCACCGAATAGTATCCAGAGATGATTACGGGAGTGTGTTACGGGGCTCAGAGTGAGTGATATTAAAATGCTCATCCTGGCAAATTAAAAAAAAAAAACAAAATGGAAGTGAAGTGTCCTGACAAAATAAACGTGCTAACAAAATCTGCGTTCTTCGCTACCTCTCTCTCGATCCGGAGGCTTCTTTTTAATATTACTGACCAATAAAAGCTAATGCTGAGGGAATGTCACGTATTCAAATGAAATGTTCAGAATCCTCTGATTGTTATTCGTGCATTGCGAGCCTATGGACCGCAAAACAACAAAAGCACTCGTTTCGTGGCTAAAGGACCTTTTCAACCTTTTCAGTTACGTTCAATAGAGTGCAGGTGGCCTGTGCAGTGCTGTGTGTGTGTGTGTGTGTGTGTGTGGTGAGTCTGCGTAAAGCTGGGGTTTGTAAAGCCGGCTTCTGCAGCTTATCATCACATATGTTAAAGACTTAGACAGATCAAGTACCACCGCCGCCGCCGTCCAAGCTGATTTGGAAGATGGCTCCGAAAGGATCAGTGACCGCTATCTCTATTATTTCCGTTAAAATCGAATTAGTCGCTTCTTATGCTGAAAGAAACTGTATATCATGTGTTTGTTAATTCAAATAAATAAGTTTTAAACTTACCTGGACCTCTGTGGAGGATAAATTCAATTATGTGCGCTGCACGGAAATCCACACAGAGATAAGTGTCAAAAATAATCTTGATTCTACCAAAAATATGGTTCCCAACCCGACCGTTTTCAGTTTATTGTAACAGAAACCGGGAACCCTTGACATTTGAGAGCGGAGACGAGGCAGTTTTGCTAGTTTTAATTATGAATACAATCAGCAGAAAATTAAAACTGTTAATTTAATCTAATTCAGTCTTGCTACTTTATACCGTTCACTAGTTTATTTTGTCACTCTAGTGTTTCTTGCTTGGTGGGTAGAGTGCACTTAGCTTGTCTCTTTGCTGGCTGCCTTTGCTTTAATGCAGTGCAGCTGCTGAGAGTAACAAGATTCAACCTTATAATCTTTCCATAGCTGCAGAAACCAATCTTGAGCTAAAAGTGGTTAATAGATGCATACGTCTGAGTTAGATGTTGTTTCTCAGCGGGTTTTCAGCGGGTGGGTATATGAATGACCCTTTCACATTACACAAAGGAAGTTTGTTGTGTGCTAATATCAAAAAGTATCATCTAGAATAAACTGCAAGCTCAACCGCAAGTTCACCCATCTCCACCTATCCTCCTTCATCAACCCTCAACCCCACCCACATCTTCACCCCCACTTCCTCTCTCCCTCCACTCTTTCTTCTAATGTGCAGTAAGCACAGGCTCTGTACCATCTTCACACAGAACATCCTGTGTTTGGTGAGCTGCCGTTGTACCCAAAATAGTTGTTGTTCTTCTCCTCAGCATCCGATTGTCAGGGCTTTGAATCATATCTCAGTTCCTCCAAAAAACAGAAGGCGCAGACGCATCTTAAAGCACAACAACACCCTGTTACCTGTGCAGTCACAAGCAGAGAAAATAGTCAGATCCCTGT
>JAPQRN010000013.1:8467369-8491893 GCA_037367275.1 Coranthus polyacanthus
ACGGCGCAGCCGCAACTTAAATCCCAACCACACCCCCCCCCCGCCACCCCCACCCCCCCCCACCTCCTAACTCAAACATCAAGCAGGCAGCAGTGTCCTACATAAAAAAGAAGGGAAAAAAGCGACATGAAAAACCAAATGTCCTCCCAGGGGAAAGAACAACAAGGAGGAAAAAAAGACGGAAGAAGATGCAGCGGGCAGACCCCATCTGCAGATACACACTGATGCAGGCATGCATGTGCATACGTGATTGCACAGAGACACTGGAGCACGAGCGCGCACACAGACACCCATATAAACGCACACCCGCAGTTTCCCTACAGGAGAGTTTCTTATTTATTTTTTCTTTTTTGTCTATTGTTAAACCCCTCGGTCCTCGTGATTCACAGTGCGTGAGAGCAGGGGGGTGGCTGGCTCGAGATGAACCGGTTCACTCACACAGACGCGCACACGCACCGGAAGAAACAAATCTAAAAAACACCTTTTTAAAACACATTATTGAACAGTAATCTCTGTTTATCACGATTTGGCTGATAGCGGTAGTGTGAATCTCCCTTCTGCAGTTTGTGGATGTAGAATTTCTGAAATGACACTACTGTATAAATAACCCTCAGATACGCATCGACCAACACCTAATCATAGCCATTAAGTGTTAATCATGATTTTGTTGCCTGGAGCAGATAATGTGATTTAAACAAATGAAATAAAAAGATGTATGTTGAATTTCTGAAGTTCTCTTCCATCTTAAACGATTATGTCACTAGTTTTTAAATGATGAAGTGTTTTTTTTTAGGGCGTTTTCATTTTGACCCTGAACAGAAATCTCCCACAGACTATGGTGTGGACCGAACAGCCGGTCTTTTGGTGGTCTTGGACCAGATCGAACTGAACCATGGTCTGGCGAAAACAGGTGTTGGATGGACAGGAAGTTACGCGACGCTATCACCGCCACTGAAGAAACCAAGGACAAAATCAAACGAAAGACGGTTCAGTTAAGAAAGAGACGTAGCCTGTCTGTAAACCAACGTAAACCACTTAAAATCAATGTCAAGTATAGGGAGACGTAGCACACATAGATGACGGCAGGACGCAGGTATATTATATACATAGTAGGTATATAATATTACACACTGGTCCTTTAATGTCAACTGAAAACTAAGAAAGCTGACTGTTATGGAAAATTTAGTATATTTCAAATGAAATATACTTTAACACAAACTGTAGCTTTCACCCCAACTGCACTCCACATACTTCAAAGCTTCTTTACTATCCTTTGAGTCTGGTGTCATTTGCTTTTCAATGAGCTAACATTATTTTTTGTTATTTGTGAAACCAGCCTGTGCCATTTTGACCCCAGTATAGAATAACTCAAATAAACCAGTGTTCATTCCAAATTCTGTACTTTTTTTTTTTTTACTTTTGTTGTTTGCCTTTCAGTAAAATAAATGTACATAGAGACCTTGGACTAAGTATGACCCCTTGTCTTGTTTGAATTATTTGAAGACTTTTCATCTTGTACGTAATGTAAAGTCAATGGGGTTTTTACACAGAACTTTGAACACAACCCATGGTAAACATGAACTCACTAAATAGTCCGGTCTGTTCCAACTACATCGGCAGAATTTGCCGCTTTTCACTGGGGTCCTGAAGCACTAATTAAAACAGAAACCAAAACATAAAAACGATACAAGGTAATTAAGAGCAAAATGATCGACAGAGTCATGAAAATCTGGAACGACAGAATAAAGCGCCTGAGATGTGATAAAACGTACACCTCTGAGGTCTGTGGGCAGCCAGTCAGTGTAAGATTAGTGCTAATCTTTCAGAATTAATTGAATTATTATTATTAACAACACATTTTCTGTGTTTTGATAAGAAACATCAAAGTGAAAGATAATAGTAAAGACAACCGCTAGACATTCAGCCTCTTAAAGCAATGTTTTGTTTCTTTGCTGCTTCTTTAATCGTAATAAAAAAAACATAATCTTGATTATGATGGACCGCTATCAGAATGGCTCACTTTGATAGCACAGATGTACTCTGCAGGCTGCATCAGGGTCAACTTGAACCATAATGGTAAATCAATACCTCACAACGCTCATCCGCTCTCCTTTTTTTCCTCCTGCAAGCTTTTTTGTCTTCCTTATACAAACAAGTGATTTTTCAAATTCCGAAGACGGCCTCTGCGGAGACAAAGTCAGAGACGACTTCAGTTTTCCCTGGGAACACTGATGATCTTTAAAAAGCACACACACGGGACCAGACAACAATACGACTGATACTGCACACAACAATGCTCACCTCCCTCGTAACAAGGATTTCAATTGAATTTTTTTTTTTTTTGTTGTCGCTGTCGTTCGGTAAATTCAGATGCGAGGAGAGAGCTGCTTTGTCCACAAATTACCGGGAAAAAAACCCCCAAGATTCAGGGGGAATCGAGTTTGCGTAGTATGTCTTAGAAGAAGCTAAATTTACGTTCCACTCACTACAAATACAGGGTTGAAAGGGAGACGACAAATGATCTTTTCTGTCTTAAAGGCAGTATTTTAAGCACAGATACGTAAACAGTATATCATAAGGTCAAGACCAGTAAAGGTAAGGCACGAATGTAATGCTGCGAGTGCGTTATCTTTGTCAGCTACAATTTAAAACTGACACCCAGGCTTGTTAAACCAATTAGCACATCCAATCCTGTCCGTAGCAAATCGCAAGACTGGATGTCAGAGCCATAGACAGAGAAGAGCTAATGACCATGAGTGTTCAAACGGTCTGTGCCTCTAGGGTTAGTGTGCAGAGTGTACACTGAGCACTAAAACAGGCAATTATCGGTTTCCAAGGACAAACTGTGCAGAAATCAATCAAGTGTTTCAGAAAGTTAGCGTGTTGGTTGGAGAAACCTGATTAGCTTAGATCTGAAATGACTGATTACACATTTCCAACTCGGAAGCGGGGACTTTATTCTAGCAGCCTGCGGTGTTCGCTGATGTTCGACGAACTTTAAAACTCCTAAAGCTCAACCGCAGGCATGCAGGTTTCAAATAGTGCACAATAGCTTTTGTCGCACTCCTGTCATCGACCCCGCATCAGCGCCGCAGACTTTTTTTTAAAAAAAATCCGTTTCACAAGACGCCTGACGGTCTTTTTTGGTCATTTACTTTTCTTGTGAGGACTAACGGAAATGTTGAGACTTTCTCCATTTTATCCTCCCTATCAAAATGTCTTCTCTTGCTCCTTGTCTTCACTGAATATAACGCACGTTCAGTTTACCTTTCATTGCAAGGTAAGTACAGAACTGCTTTTTTGTCTTTCTTTGAATAGCGTCTGCTGGCTTATCACCCTCCCAACACTGGCATATGGGTATGTCAATGCACCAAAGCAAGGTAGAAGCAGCTCTTACGGGTATTTAACTGCACTCTCTACAATAATGGACACAATGTATTTTTAAGAGCAGGTCCAATCATTGAGCATAATACAGTTCTCAGGTCAACTAGGCTGCATTTTACACCTAACCTGTTTTGTGTGATTCAAAAAGAACTCCTTTGCAAATCTGTTTTGATACGTGTGAAAGCTGTGTCTTTTTTTCTTTTTTTTTTCTGAGCTAGTCCTCCCATTGAAATAGGTCTTTTGAAGAACCTGCTTATTACAACCCATAGTTATGTCCTATTGTTGAGCGACGCCTATTGTTTAAAGCCCCCCTCTCTGCTCAACAAGTGTGTTTCAGAGCTTGTTGTTCAGTGTAATCTTTGACTTTGGCAGCGCACAATGATGTCTGTGCCGAGTTTGACTTGATCTTTTCTAAAAACTTTCGCAACTGTGATGAGGGAACCTGAAGGCATCGGTGCTCAGAGATTGAAAATGGACTATTATGCAAGCAGGAAACATCTAGTGTCCAGCAGCAAAACTTTGGAAATTAAAATGAGCACATTTAGAGATCTCAGATATTTCAGTGAGGGTGGAGGAGAAGATATCAATTTAACAATTTTTAACAAGGTAGCTGAAGTCTTCCAGGCTGAGCGAAGGGGTCTTTACGTGACAAGATGGAGCAAGGCCTGGTGATGGTCTTTAGGGGCAAAGTCCTTATTTGGAGGAGCTCAGGGTGGATATGACGGAATAACAAACCTGTGGACTTTAACACAGGGAAATCATTGTTTGTCTCCTGTTTCAAACTGGAAGTAGACATTATCGTAATCATGGCGGTCGTCGGGGGGCATCAATCGGTCAATCAGAGGTGTACGGACAAACTACTGTTTGGTCATGATTTTTGGGGATTTGTTGCTTCTTTTTTTTTTCCCTCAGACACGTTTCTCACTCAAGGTCCCCAAATCCACAGAAAAAAAAATCACGAGGACATGACCTTGCTGTCCTGCCTGGTAGCTATATCCCTGCAGCAGGCAATTTCTAATTTGCAGGACGTCTTGAGATAACCAGTGTCTCCAACGTATGCGTAATGTTAACTCCATAACCTAAAGACCCAAATTAATAAGTTGTTCATCAAAGCTCTACATATATAAAGCCCCGAGCAGTATGAACAGTATCTAAAATAAATGAGCTTTTTAAGTCACCATGTACTACAGACTCACTTTGTTTCAAACTTGAAAATAACTACTTCCTCTTCCATCTGGTGTTAACGCAACGCTCTTTCTGGAACTTGAAATAGATCGCTTTTTTTTTTTTTTTTTTTTTTCCATCTGTTTTGAAGCAGGATTACGTTGAACAAAGGCCCCTTTTTCCACGTCAAACCACTGTGATCTTTGCTTTTCTAAGTGCGTCTCAGTGTGTGGATGACAAATTTATTTTCTGTGTATCTCCTTTTTTGCCGGAAGGAAATGGCGGCTACAAAACATCAAGTAGTCTCCAGGAGCTTCCAGTAAAGAGCTGTCCAATTAGGCTTAACACTGGGCTTCTTCCAGTATTGCACATTAGTGCCACAAGCTGGTACTTAACACACACTTCCACCGGGCTTTTCAGAGAACATCTTCATCTGTTGCGCATGTGGTCATGATTGAGGCCAAGGACCATTTATTACATTTCATGAAGACCTGTTAATGGACTGGAGAATCATTTTTACCTTTTTCAGTAATGAGTCATGTGATACTCAAGAAGGCTTGACTAATTAGCACCGGATAATAGATTTTTTTTGTCCATTTTGTCCATACATTTTGCTATTGTTCCTCAACTAAATGAAGCAAGTAAAGCGAAAAAAGGACTCCGTTTTCACCTGCGTGCTGTTTGAAATGCAGCTCCGTGCTCGTAATTGTGAAACTTGGGGAAAAAAACTGTTTTTTGTTTTTTTTTTTGTTTTTTTATTTCTTTGTTCAAATGGTACCCTAAATGAACATGTCTGACAAACAGATACTCCAGAGAAATCTATTTTGTGTCACAATCTACATATTTAATTTCGACATTGGGAAAAAACAAACGGGGCGCAACGAACATTAGCACTAATGAAGCAAAGACTGATGACATCTTCGGCGGTTGTCGCGGCGTCTACCTGTCTCTGCCAACATTTCTGGATCACCCTTTTTGTTCCGTCTGCCTCCGCTTTGTCCCCATCTCTTTTATCACTCAGTCTGATAAGTGTCTACATGATAAATAACTACATTATATCCATTTACCATTTGCGAGCTCCAGAACCAACATAATCAGGTTTCAAAAAGCAGAAAGAAACTCCCCCTCTCAAGCAATCCCCTTTCTTGCACACTATGTTCTCATTAATTTCTCCAAAGGGGCCTGTCAGCTGGGATAGTACATTATCCATTCATCAACGCGTCATGCGCAGGCAGCACCGCATATTGGCTACAAGAAAAGGTCAAACAACAAAATTTTGTATTTGCGACCCAAAGTGTGCCATTCAGCATTTTAATTAACAAGCCTGGGCCAATGAAAAATGAATGAGGTGGGAGTAGTAAGAGGAAAAAAAACAACAACTTTGTATCGCCTTGAGGAGTACAGTACAGAGACATAATGACAATATACTGGGTCCTATAGTACAATGAAATAGCTAGCTAGGGATACGAAGCCAGAGTGGGTGAATGTTAGAGGAAAGATTCTGGAAAAAAAGGCTTTGTTAATGTTATACCTTATTAGCGCCTGTCACATGAGATGAATGATTTTCCTTTTCTTTCATTCAAACATTTAAAAACTCATTTAGGACGACTTTTTTTTTTTTCCCACTGACATCGGCTCAAAAGCGAGTCACAGACGAGGAGTTTTAAGTTGTGCTTTTACACAAGCAATACGTAGCGACGGCATGCGAATGCATGATGAAACAGACTGAAAAGTTAGAGCACCTCGGACAGCATGATGTAACACGGAGGCCAGTATACTGTAAGCCCACAATCAAACACTGACACGCATATTCCCCCTTTTGAAATTAAATTTACCTTAAAATAGCCTCAACACACAGCAGCAGAGCTTCTGAGGGTGGTATAGATAATGAAGTTTTGGCAGGTTTTCCGCATTCGGAAAGGTCACAGGTGCTGTTGATTTGATGGTAACAAATACGAGAAAATATTGCAATAAGATGTATTAAAAAAAAAAAAAAAAAAAGAAGAAAAGAAAAAAGAATCTGGCTTTATTTTTGTCCCTGCGTCTATGCACAGCCATAAATGAATAATAAAATGATTTTTTTGGTTGGTGGTTTTTTTGGGTTTTTTTTACACTGTGGTATGTCGGCAGCCATACACAAACACATTGTCTATAATGTTATATTGTCAGTAATGTCAGAGGTGACCAGGGAGCAGAGTTATAGTTTTGGTAAAGTTAAAAGTCTCAGTTTTAGTTTTATGAGTTCAGAAGTATTTTTTGTTTGTGTTAGTTTCTGTTGAGTTTTGCCCTTAGTTGCAGCTTTCGTGAAGAAAGCCTTACTTAATAGAACCTGAAAATGTTGCTGATGGAAAAAAAAACGCACGACATCAACTGTGATTTGCAAAGCCATTGTTTATTTAAAGTCCAATAAAGCCGTTTTACTTTTCCACACGTGACCCATTGACACGTGTGAAAACGGGAGAAACGAGGGTGATTTTTACCTGCGGTTTTATTTCATTTTAGTTCGTGCTGCTGTCACTTTTATTCCGATTAATGCCGTTACCTTCCCACTGCTGGTTGTAGTTTTGAATGTAGTTTTTTTGTTAAACTTTAATAATAACCCTGCACCTGCACAACCCCTGAACAACCTCACCGAGTGGGCGGAAAGTGTTGCGTACGATGGCGCCTGCCGCTGCCTCTAGTGTCACATCCCCTGTGACACTTTGCACGAGTTAAACTGTGCTGTGAGTTGCATAAAAACGCCACGACTACCACGCGGACTCTAAAGACGAATTATTTTACCAGTCATTATTTCTCTCGGTTGCGTTCTGTCCTCACTTATTCCTCCAGGCTGTGGCACAGCATGTGTTTGGCACTACAAGGACATCCCAAGGTGTACAGACAGTTATTCTCATGTCTCCAATACTCCTGACATGTCTGTGCAATGTCAAGGAAAGTCTTACACCTACAGGGAGCTCCACTGACAAGACGGGGAAACTGAACGCAGGCCATTCTTACTATGGGGGTGACATGATATAGTGAGGACCATATTGCATTTTTAACACCGCTGACACACAATAATAGAGTGGCAAAAGAGCAAAACCTGCATATAAATGTGGTGTAAAAGAGACAATTACATATTTTTGCCAAATCTTTCATAAGATTTGGATAAAGTAACCAGTAGTTTAAACTCACAGCCTTCCTGGCACTGTTTCAAGGTAAGTGAAGGCACATTATCCGACAGAAATATCCTCGGATAGTGTGTGTGTGTGTGTGGGAGGGATATTAAGACGTTTCTCTGGAAAAGATAACTTTGTACGAACAGGAGTCAACAGAGAAACGTTAGCGATGGAGAAACAGGTTTGTGAGTGATGACGATACCATATGCTATTGCGGCGATGACACCCAGACAGAGAGGCCCTCGCGTCTGACAAATGATCCGATGAGTGTCTCGCTTCAAATAAGAAGTGACAAGAATCAAGATCAGACCGGAGCGCCGACTAGATTTACTGTCCACTCATGGGCTGTAAATCTGAAGAAATGCTCAATTGTCTGATAAAAAGTGACGCCCGTCGGTTCACATTTAAAGTCAGAAGTGGTCAGGATTTTTTGGAATAAAGAGATGTTAATCATTGAAACAGTTAAGGTACATATATAAGAGTCATATTAACATATTCAACGCAGTCGCCAGAATAAAATGTAGCCGCGAACAACGTATACGCGTGATATCAACGTAATTTGTCACCAGAGAATGGAGATCGCATCCGAAATCTGTAGGCAGTAAAAGCGCTTCGGTTAGTGTTTTGTGAAGTCGCGTCTTTGCAGAGTTTTTCTGTATTAAACCAAGCCCTGGTTTCTTTCCCTAGTTCTGTCATCCCTTCCAGCTGATACTGTAAATCAAGTGACACACAGTTGTTGCACGTCTCGTTCTATTCTCTCAAAAAGCGCGACGAGAGGTTAAGACATCACATTAATGTCGACAAATCCAGCAATCTTGATATGAAATGTGCTTTTGGTTCAGAAAACCGTGGCAAAAAGTTTGTTCGAGTGGCTAGGTCGAGGCGTGTGAATAATCTTGAAATGACTTCATAAATTTGAAAGTTTACTGTAGTTCAGCGATGAGACTGAACCTGGTCTTTCTCTTTGGTCCAGCTTCCTGGAGTCTTCTGGTTGAACCATCGTTGGCCCATCCTCTCCACGGAACGAACGAAGCAAGGGCCAGCGGTGGTTGCGGCTACGTTCTGAAGCTCAAACAGGCAAAACACTCACTTTTCAGCCATTACTATCTATGTACACATTTTCAGACTCGTCTACATAGTCACAGATCGACCCGTGCGTCCGCAGGTCCGTCTACTTATTTACAGACTATGTATACATTTACAGGCACACACATTTGCAAATGCTTGTGCTACAGTAATACCCCTATGCACATAACTGGAGATGCTAGATTTTTAGAGAGTCCAGCCCACACAGTCTGCTGTGAACCGTTGTTGACCAGAGGCTGCGATCATTTCCTGAATGTTGACGTCTAAATAATAGCAAAATAGCAATAAATTAGGGAAATAAGGGCAGAGGGCTGTGTCTCTGCAGATAAATACACCACTGCTCACTTCTAGTAGGTCATGAGTGATGACTGATGATTATATTTCTTATTCTATTTGTATATATTTTTTTTAAGGATAAGGTATATTATTTAAATGTGGTGTTAGTCACAGTCGTCCCATTTGCCTCCTAATGGCTCTAACATGGCATAATACTTTCTTCAAACCCCACGCTGAACCCGGATAATTCATCTGTGACCCTCTGCGACACTGCTTTGCCTTCATGACAGCGTGCGGCCTCACTTTCCCCGGATACCTCACAGCAAACGAATGGAAGTAAAGCTAACAGCGGCGTGGACGGAGGGCTAAACGGCAACGATTTATTCCCTTTGATCAATACAAGTGATAAAATTGAAATACAAATGAGCGTGAGGGAATGTAAATATATTTTACCCTCCTTCATAGTGATTTTCTGAAAGTAGGGCGTAATGAAGACCATATTCTTTGCTTTCATTTAGCAAGTGTTTATGCTAATAGAGGTGAAGAGGCTGAGCTTGATATAGATCATTGCTTGGGGGATCAGTGCAATAAAATCTGGGCAGAGGGTTAACTGGATATACTGTGGCCTTCCCATGTAAGGCAAGTGCTATGGGACGACATCAGAGAAATGAAGAAGTTAAGAATTAGTGAGTTGAGCTTCTCTACTCTCACCGTCCTCAGAACTATATTTGGCTGCACTTGCAGTTAACCTTTAGTCAATGATATAATTTGGGTAAGTGGTGTGTCTTTTAATTGCTAGCCTTAATTTTAGAATAGCACTGAGTAATTGAAGCCATAAAAATGTCCCCAGGTGGCTCTGGCCAGCCATAAAGGAACAGCATCCAGTTACTGGAAGGCAAGCGTTTCAGATTGGCAGCCGGTTAGGAGTCAGTTGAGTTAGTTTCACTCCCCCTAAATACAACAAATGATGAAAACACAACAAAAAGAAAACCTCCTCCGTGTTCAGCCGCTACCGCTTTTCTCCTGGCAACTTAACCTATGCAATTTCCAAACAAGTAAAACTCAATTGAGCAAATTAAAAAAAAAAAAAAAAATCAAACGAATCAGAGCAAAAACGAAATAAAATGAACACCCACGTGAATCCCTTCGAGGCAGATGTGAGGAAATATTTACTCGGTGTTGCTAGAGCTGTAACAGCACAAGTGTCACTTATGTTAAACATGCAAACATGCAGCAGCGTAATGATCCACGTTCCTGTTCGTGTTTATGCTGCCTTGGCCTGGTGATAGAAACATCTTAAATTGGTTTAGAGTGACCCCGAAGGCAGGTAAATAAAACAGATAGTAATTTTCTACTCTTCAGGAAATATGAAAGCTAAATCAACAACTAAAGTGACATGTTGTGTAATTATATTTTATTATCTGTCAATGGAAATAGTGTGCCTTTTATGGCATGCTTGTTAAGTTTACTCTATCGCTGCTTTTGGCCGATAAATTCTACAAACGATATAAGGTTAATTCACTGTAAGCTCCAAAAGTATGCGGCTTCATTTCCAAAAACAACAAACAAACACCAACATGTTGTGTTTCAAAGGGTCATTTTTGTTGTTATTTCTAACCGAAAGCACTTGAACAGACAATAAATCTAATTTACGGCGTCCTGCCTTAGGAGGCCGGAGTTTAAAAGGAACATTTCTGGTCAGCGTTTCAACATCTCTCTCTTACCCCAAGCTCTCTATGAAATGCAAAATAATTAATCCAACTGGTGGATTCTTTATTAAAAATTCCCTCCCATATGTTAAATGCTAAATCCACCGGAAGCATTTCATTACAGAAAAAGTGCAACATTGCCCTTACACTTGAGAATTGCGGGGCTGTTGTTTGTTGTTTAGTTTTAATCCTTTTACCTCCACTACACTGTATTCGCAGTCTACAGGCACTGGATATTATAACCAAATTTGTGCTTGGTTTCTGGCTAAACATGATTAAAGTTGAGCAAAGGCCAGGTTACAAAACAAGGCCAGCGCAGTTCCTTATTCAAACACTGTATGTGATTGCTTTACTTTAACAGAGCGTCTATTTGCACCCGGGTTCGATTAAGCAGCTACTCCGTTATTTCCACACATGGATGCTGGGAAAAAAAAATGTGTCATGTAATATGCGGTGTAAGGCCAATTATGTGTTGGGCGAATGGATATGACACCGGACTTGATTCCTGCGTCAGACTTTTCTTTCTTTTTTTTTTGTTTTTTTTTCAGTTGCTGTTAGGTTTAGGAAAAGATCACGGTTTGGATTCAAATCAGTTCAGTTCAGTTTTAGTCTTACAGCACCGACCGCAGTACGCAGTTATCTCGAGGCACTTTACAAAGTCAGGTCGACACCCTGTAATGTTACACAGAGAAATAAACCTGAAAATCCCCCCAAAAAAACAAGCCCTCGGTGACAGCGGGGAGGAAGTACTTCCTTTACAGAAGAACAAAATCTCCAACAGAACCAGGCTGAGGGTTGTTCACTCTCACGACTTTCATATTTTTTTTTCATGTCTTGTTGCACCTTTCATGTTTTTTTTTTTTGTTTTTTTTTTGCATCTAAGCGCATCCTTTACTTTTACATTACTTCCATCTTGTTTCATCTTTTACGTTTTGTTTCATCTTTCATGTCATTTTTTTTTGTCCTGATGCACCTCTTACCTCTCCTCTGCATTTCATGTAGGTCACCATTCATAAACTCCTCCAGAGAACTCTCTTATGTATTAAATGAGAAAATGAATTCACATATCATATTATTGTTATGTGCTTCCCGTTGACATTTGGCGACCCAATAAAAACAGCTCCCTGCCCCATTTTGGGTCCCGACCCTATGCTTGGGAAAGACGGGCGTATATAATGTCATTATACCATTATGTAAATAGTCACGGGCTGCTCCATGTATAAATTAGATGCAAAAAGCAAATACCTATGCTAATGCAGATAAAGGTTTCAAATTATATTGAATGACCTGTGACACATTTTCAATTAATTTTACAAATACTATCCGAATTAGCAGGGCAGATGAAGTACCTTAAAGGCTTATCTAGTGTGGAAATGGAAAAAAAAAATAAAATAAAACACTTGAATTAAAACACATACAGCTGAGGCCAAGACATTTGACTTATAGATTCAGTTCAGACATTAAATTAACATGTGATCCGCTCCTGGACCCATTATCACAATAATGAATTGCACTCGTCGCAATGAGTTTTGTGCAATGAACACTGGACCCTACAATGCCACCGGCAGCATCTCCTTTTAGACGCTCCCTGCCTGTTAATGCCCACCTGTTCCCATCTCCACGCTGCCAGTTCTTCATAAAACATGTTTTTTTCTGTTAAATATTTGAGCACTTGCTGTGACACAAACTGTTAAATGTCCTGTACACTAATGTTGATAACGCCACGGAAAGCTAATGAAGAGCCTGTATTTGATTTTCAAACAGCGGTCTGTAATTGCAGCACACAATTCAATCAGCGCCTCACGCGCACATATTGCTAACCAGTCTGTAAATAATTTAAGAAAGTAAACGGTACAGCAACTATCTATGGATCACACACGCTAAATTAATAACCGTCTGGTGAGAGGTTTAGTATGTTGTAATATATTTGGCAGGACCAGTAATTATAAAACTAGGCCATATTGCAATGGGAGATAATTAACGTTAGCCCGTCCCTGAGAGGTTTTTGTGGAGTGGGGGAGGCTTTGACACAGCCTATTCAATTATGTCCTTCCCTGTGGGTGCGGAAACCCAGAATATAGAATATCTAAATTAGGCACATGACAAATCTCTCAGTGAATCAGACGGAACAGGTCATGGATGGCAAGGTGGCCGGCAAGTTGTGGGAGCAAATCATATTCGCAGTTAGATATATGTAGAAACCGAGTTATTAGAACTTTTTTTTTTTTCTGGAATAAGGTGAGAAAAACACCCACCTACCTTTAGAGTTGGATGTTATTACTAGACACTTGCAAATAGAAAAGTGGAATCTATTATTATCTTATTTTTACTCTACAAACCCTTAAGTTGGAAAGCATTTACATTATATTTCTTTTATTTATCACATTCATATTACCGAGGACAAGGAATTATATATCAAAAAAGAAAGAAAAGCCGGTCGCATTCATGCACTAGATCAATTAATGAGTTTCTGGAAATTGTATATTGATTTTTTTTTTTTTACTGTATGCGTGGAACTAATTGCATTGGAAATTCCTACAATGTCATGATTGCATTTTTTTGATGAATTCTAGAAAGGCTTCCCAAATGATGCTCATAATTTGATGGGATTTAATAAGGATGCAATTATAGACAAGATGCTAGCTGTAGCACTTACACCTGAAATGTTGGCACTATGGAAATTATGGCTGAAATTGGTTTCTAAATGGATTGAACACAAGATGCAGTCGAGTGCAGAAAGTGAGAGAAAGAGGCTGCTATGTTATAAAAAAAAAAAGAGCTTCATGAGGTGGTCAAAAGCATAAGAACATACTAAAAACCTATAATGGGAGACATTAACTGTAACTGTATTAACATGCCTGATGAAAATGTCAATGTACGTGCCGCGCTGCAGCTCGTCTGCGGCTTTAATGCGTTAAACAACGGTAAGTGTCGAAATAAAAAATCCGACTGTCACAGCAACCAGGTCTCATCGACTTTAATTATTCTCTATGGTCAATAAAGGGATGCGCGGCATCTCCGTTTAGCTGTAGCTGAATATCATACAGTCCTTTTTTTTCTGCAACAAGCTGCAGGGGATCAGCTACAAAGCATGTCCTCGCTCTGTATCTGGCACATCATAGACAAAGAAATGGGTCACGTATATCAACACGGGAATTCAAGACATCACACTTGACCCTCTATGCGTAGCCCTTTCAACACCTGCACATTGGATATCTGGCTAAAAATAATAATAATGTCACCGGAGAGGTGGCTGTGTGGGAGAGAGGCTTCATGTTCTATGCATGTAGGTAAAAGCAGCCGTATAAACAGCAAAATAGGTTAATCTATACAAAGTGTTGAAAGTATGTTGGTTCGTGTTTGTGGTAAATGTTAAATGCTGTCTCTGCCCGTTCCCTTTTTTTGTCAGAATGATGTTCTACGTTTGACAGGAATGTTTTATGATCAGTGAATCCAATACAGTAGATAATGTGAATGTCGGAGTATTAGTTTTGGGTGGAAGTCACAATACGTGGGGTCTGCGCTCTCCGAGTGCTTTCCTACTTTATTTTAATGTGGCTTTTGATATCGTTTTGAAGGTACAATATACACAACTCCAGCTTGCGTTTGTGTTAGAATGTGTTTTCTGACTCCATTTCTGAGATGACCATAGCTGTTCCACATCACTGTTAGTCTTGCGTAGCCAGGTGTATCTCCACACTGCTGTGCCAGCACCAGAGATAAGTCTGGCGCCATCCACTATATATACCTGGGTTGTTTTGACTAATTAGTATTTCTTTAAACGTGTCACACTCATCCTGGGCGGCGCCAAGTGCAGGATGCGCTGACAGTACCGTCGCGAAGTAGTATCAGGGGAGAAGCTGTTTTGGTGGAACATTTGCACACGGAGAAGCGAGCCACGGATTTACAATGACTAAAGAAAACGGCACATGAAAACACACGGATCTTTGTCAAAACGTGCCAGCTTCAGCGTCTAGTTCCTGCCTCTGAGGTTGTTGTCATTTCACGTAGCGAGGGGGGATTTTCCAAAAAGTCCAACAGATAGCAGAAGGGAGTAGAATGTCGACTGAAATGACTTCCCAGTGCCAGGGTTATCCCAGCAGAGTACATCCTGTGAGCCAGACTACACTAGCATACTGTATACTGTAGACAAGAAGAGATTGAGCATAAGGATTTTCATGGCAAACCGTCTACATCGAGTGCACAGGCTGTTATCATCGACATAAACAAACTGAGACAGTGATGATACATTACAATCTGTTCGCGTACTGGAAATAAAAAAAAAGCGCTTCGTATGTACATTTCTTCATACTTAAGTTTGTTTGGAGCAGACGTTCTATTTATTTTCCCCTCAGCTCTTTTTTTTTCTCTTCTGTTTGTTCCTCCTACACCATGTGGCTTCATGTTGAATCCCGTCCTGTTGAAGAATCTTTTGGTTCACCTGCCCTTTCAAACTCCAGCTCTGACCTCATGCCCTCCCTACACCAAATATTACAACTTCTTCTTTTTTTAAAGGTATTGATTGCCCTGTTCAGTACAGGCGGCAGCAGTGAAATGGTGGTTACTGCTGCGCTTCTTGCGTCTTTGTGGCGATGAAACAAGACATCGATTCGATTAATTGCGCCTCCTAGCACTGGAGATAGAGCCTGAACGCATGATAATGTCTTTAATTAGGTTTTGATTGTAAAAATGGTTGAAAGAGGTCTTCAAAGTCACGGTGTGTTGCAAAAAGTATTGGCAGAAATGCATCTTTGAGAATTAGTTTTTACATTAGGTTAGAAGGACTACATATTTTGACAACGTAGGCAAATTTCAAGTGCTTTCTTTGAAGGTAATAGAGGCTTGAATGAAATAATTATAATCCATAAAAGTCCCAAATGCCAGAGTTCGGGTACTTTTTTCCAGTCTCTCATCGTGCCAGAAATAAAATGTTGTTTCTGCAGACGAATGCATGAGTTTTCAGGCCTCGCAAAAATCTCTGTTACAATTTTATCCAACTGGTAGAACTGTCAGTTCTGAACAAGAAATAATGTACCTTATTCTCTCGAAATACAGCAGTGCCCGTTTCGCGTCACAGCCACCTTTTCTATTGTTTTTTTAAAATCATTCGAAGCTCTTCTCAGATCTGACAATGCAAATTATGAGTTGAGCTCTTGTCTCCAGTGGCTAATGATGTGGCAGCGGATGTTCATTTACAGGGAGTTGTTCAAAGACACATCTCATAGATAAAGCTGAATGAAATGCTCTCTAATCTCCTCTTGCTGCACTAAATTCGAGCATCAGTTCTTTAGAAGAAGACAGAAGACTGGCCATCAAACATATGGCCGCTTACCTTTATTTTGCAAGAGAATGCAGACGTTAAAAGCAGTCTACGCGCGCTACTTACTGTTATTGCTTTAGCATATTTTTGTGAGGCATGACTGTTTTATTTAGGCTATTCATCTTCTTGCTTAAAAAGCATTAGTCATGCCATTCCCCATCTCCAGTTAATTTCCCAAACCGTGAGATTTATACCTATAGAAGGCAACCATTATCCACATGTGAATTAAACAGAATGGCAGATACTGTATTTCATCTGCTTGACATTAAGCACTTAGCGCATTTCTCAGGCTCTAGATGTAAAGCAGATATACTGTGTGCTACAGAAAAAGGAGCTAATGTATTCTGTTTGGTTCCGTAAGACTTATTCAGAACCTCTGATGAACTCGTACTGTTGAGTATATTCTGTACATCTATCCTTAAAGTAATGATCAAAACTTAATGTGTATGCCTTAAGGTGCAAGTCCACCTCTGGGTATAGCAATTTTATACTCCACTGACAATAAAGGGGAGATGAACTATGTCGACAATGTGGCAGCACCCTGGGTGATTTTCTACAGATAAAGGCACATTTTCTGGTTCAGATCTGGTTCAGAACAAGATGATATGAAGCTTATTTCAGAGCAAAGCTCACAGAGGCATTGTGCGACTCCACAGATCTGGTCTTGTATTCATCACCAACAGGGCAGCTTGCAGGTTTTATCTCTTGACATCACCCAGACAGAGTGTCAATCCTCTAGAGAGAACCCGACTGAACTCTCTTACAGTATTTCATTTCTTTTTTTAGGTTATATTTTTACAAGGGTCAGAGGACCACAGGGAAAACTGCCACTCATGCAATTAACAAAGTTGCCCTTCCTTCTCATGCCTGCTCCTCCTTGGATTCAAACTCTCAAATCCTGTGCTTGTCAGTACTAGCAACAGCTTACCAACCCGTCATGCCACTTCAAACGCAACTATCTTTTGAAGTTGGCATGCATGGCATTTTCGAAGCTGGAGAGTTAGTTTATCCGGCACTCGTAAGGCGTCACATCTGCAGCGCTGGCCTGTTTGATTAAGCTAATGTCATTGATTATGACAACGCGCAGAGTGATTCAGAGGGAAAAAAGAGAAAAATATAGTGAGTGTACATATGAGAGGTGTTTAAAAATCTCTGTGAGGGTGTTGCTTTTTGATTCGTGCTGAGCCTTAGTCTTTTAAGACCTCATGTGGCTCCCTTTTAGCCCCAATCACAAAGTTGGAAAAGAAATGGAAAAGATAACAGAGAATATGAGAGGAGATGGGTTAACTAGGACTCGTGTGAAAAAAAAAAAAAAGAAAAGTATAGCTGAGAAGTAATCTGTAGTACTGTAAACATCAGGAATCGTCAACTTTGGTGACCAGCAGGTGGTGCGTCATTAGAAAACGGTGGGCAGCAGGAAAAAGAGGTACTGAAAAGTCCCTGTCAGAACATTAAAACACTGCTTTTTAAATCCTGCCATGCCCTGGTCTTCCAAACCCCATGTGGTTTAAATCAGATGGATGGAAAATGAATGAATGAGGTGACAGAAAACACGTGGGCAGGCCTGCGAGCCCCGCCATCTCTGAGCGAGTGTGTGTGTGTGTGTGTGTTTTGTTTTTTTTTGCATGAGGAAGGAGGGCGAGCGGCCGTGGCTGCCTCCCCTCCTGTGACAGCTCTGTGCTCGTTCTCCCGTGAGCCATATTCTGCTCTGCTTCGGGCACAGTGACACACACATGGCGAGCGCTCCCGACGCGCGCGCATTCACATCTCTTTTTTTAGTCATATGCTCGCGCAGATACGCACACGTGTAGCGGAGTGACAAGCGACCGAGACAGCTCAGGGCCCCAGCAGGAGTCACAGAGGCGGTGTGCCAAGTCATAGGCTCGACTCTGTTCCACCCCAGCAGTATGCCTTGAGAGGGCTTTGGTGACACACTGTTCACTATAGATAATGTATGACTAGCTATCTGATACTAGCAAATGAGTACATTATGTTACTGTCTGCATCTCACAGCTGAGGATCACAGCGATGCTCTCAATCAACGTATGATTAAATAAACACAAATTTAGCTCTTCCATAGATACACTATGCACACCTGCAAATATATCTGTGTACATGCTAAGGAAACACGAACAAATACATGCATCTGCACATTAATCACTACCACAGGCACACGCGATGCATTTGCATATGCATCCTTGGGTATTCATGCACTACTCTGCACATGTAAATTGTTTTTGGCAGCACATGTAATCGTGCTGGAACATAAATCTGCATTTTAAAGGAAACACATCAGGTAACACACTTTCTTGTCATTAAAGACAAGAGTCAGATGAGACGTTCAATGCTGATTTTAATCGCTGCGCGTTCTGGTTGTGTGTAGCCAAGCTTAATTGTCAATAAATTGACATGAAGCTAAAAAAAAAAATGCTACTATGCAGAAAAAAGCTGAGTGGAAGGAAAGTGGAAATATAGACAGTGCAGGTGATGCCGTTGTTCTGTGGGATGGCGCCATTTGCCACACCTTTGGAAATAATTATTGGACCTTTATGATAAAGCCATAAAACCAGGATTTACGTGTGTGCAAATATGAGTTGCATATGTTGATATACTTGATTAGTTTAATAAAGAAATAAGTGGTATTTGAATTAATGAAAACAAAAATACATCATCTCAAGAACATATACTGTAAATTAGAAACATCTCAGGTTGAAAAACAATCTCAAAACAATGAATATTCCAAAAACAGAGCAGAAACAGGACTACACAGTTGGTCTAATAATTATTTTCAACACTTAATAAGGAGTACGTCCTCCATTGGCATTGATGCGACGGAGGTCGTCCGGCTGATACAAGGGTTGTGTCGTCTTGATGTTTCCCTCGCTGTTTGGACAGCCGTCAGGAACTTATCCCGAAAGTGCTGAGGCCGGATGTCGCACAACCTGCTCCTTATCGCTGTCGGTCATTCACTGACGCTAAAACAGACGAGTAATGGTTGTGGCTGCCCAACCAAGTCTTAGAGCAACGTCTCGACACAACAGGCCCAGAGCACGATTATGGTCGGCGGAACTCAGACATTTTTTTCCTTGGAATTTCTCTGAAATGTTGATTTATTTATTTTTTCAGAGCTGCTGAGATGGGTGAATGGAACACAGCTCTTTTTATAGCCAAGAGTGGCCACCCCTTGTTTCTGTGTTACACGTGAGTGATTTGCACGCTTTGAGTGTAAAATTACTGAAATTATAAAATTACTCAAAATAATTAATAGTGAGCAATACAGGTGCAGACTGCAGTTTGTAATGTGTAATATGTAATGTACTCTGGGTCCTGAAATGTTATTTTCCAACCTGCAGTGCACTTAAGTGACCATGCTGCACAGGTAAATGCATCATTCAGGAAAACTGGGTCAATCTATAGAATCAGTCTCTCCTGCAGCCCTGTAGTGTGATTATTCCAGGCAAGACACGTGTAAATCTTGTTCAGTGCAGTTTAAACATTATGCTATCAACCGTGGAGTCGGCTTGGTCGTTAGTCATCATTTGGCGCATGCATCTCTGTTAGATCCACATCCTGATCATACATGCTCACGTACCGCAATGCATCAGGGAAACGTTTCCAAGTTTGAGATAAAGTTTAGGCCATTAAGTTTGCAGGAGGAATTTTACATAGAAGCCAAAGCCACACTTTGCTTGAGCTACTCCGCGCTAATGTTTGAAATGTTTAAAGCCGGTCTTGAAAACCCCAACCAAACTCAACATAATGTCAACAACGGGGTAATAGGAAGGCTGACCCCGCTGGATTGAAATGACCTGAACACCAAATATATCTGAGCAATACCTAATGCTCTATTATAACCTCCATTTTCACCGTTCATTTTGTTGTGGTGCAAGAGCTCACCCCCCATTGTTGGAGCGAAAAGAGGCTTATGGGAAGAAGCAATGCGGGCCTTCTTTTTCTACAAAGTGGCCATTGCGGTGTAGTCTGAGCAACAGCAACTCTGTCAGAGAAACTGTAAAGAAATCACTTAATGCGCACTTTTAAGGCTCCAAAAGGCTGAAATACAATGTCGACAATTGATGTAGGGAGGTGGTAATGCGTTGAGCGAGTAAACATAACAACTGAAGGCCACAAGCGCATGTAAACAATGCGGTTTTAATCCATTAAAAAGCAAATCTGTAGCTCTTTATTGTTTCCAATTTGTTTTGAAATGTTTTAATCTTCAATATTTAATCTTCAATTACAATCTGTTTTGTTGCGCGGTTTAAATCTGCCAACGTCACCCACGGAAATTGAGTTGCAATTTGTGATGATTTTATTTGATAAGGTCCGTGCACTACAAACAGTGTTACTACACAACATGTTTCTGTTCTCGTTTCCGCGCACAACGTTTGTTCTCACGTTGTGTAACAGAAAACCTGGATTTTCTCTGATGCAGCCCACAACAGCATACTGTAAAACTTGATAAGGTATAAAAACCGTGTGCTGTACAATTACAGGAAATGAAACACTCGCATGGCTTCATACACTGGAGTCACCTGCCTGAGGAAGTTCTGTCAAATTTTAGATTTGTTTTAAAATGATGAAATGAGTGTTCACAGATCTTGTTAGAAGGACATTTGTGCAGCTGCTGAAGGGAGCTTTCGCATTTGTTAATCAATGATGGATCTAAAAGGTACAATGTGTCCCCTTTTTTGGATATTTTTTGTCTCATCCTACCCTAATATAGCTGCTAATATATGAGACCATTGTCTGGGGGGATGTTTTACCCTTTTAAAAGTACTTGTCAGAGTGATTTGAATTTATCTAGCTGTTCTATTCCATTCATTCGGGTAGCCTCTTTGTCAGAATTTGTATTCCATTTCATCAGCTTGTTTTTCAAAGTCTACTCTTTAGTGCACATTCATCCAATGTGACTAAACTGACTATTATATCAAGGCTTTTGTTCAAGGGCACGGAGTGTAAAAAAAAAAAAAAAAAAAAAACATTCATTACTTTACCTTCTTTTAAAGGAGCAGTGACCAATGTTTTACCTACTGATTTGTCTCAAAATTAATAAGCGGTTCGTCTTGGCTGTTCGTGTCGCAAATGTTGAGATAATACACCGCATTTAGTTCAGTAAAGGTCAGTCTATGTGTGCGCACTCATGTGTTCATAATTTTATATTAGCATATTGCATTTTCAAGCCACTGCTGAATAAGACGAAACAACACAAGTTGACACCTTGTGACATGTGGCGAGGCTATTTTGTAACACAGATGTTCTCAAAATGCGACGTTTTTTGCCTCCACGTCTAGCCACTGTACCTGTGTGTGGTGCACTGGTATTTGTTGGTTGATGTGGCATTCGGTGTGTGATTCATAGATGTTTTACTACCTGTTGAGCCTGATCCAGAGAGCGCACTCCTCTGCCAAGGCTCAATACTCCTCCTTGTATTTCAACAGTATAATTACTCCACAAACAAATGACAAATTATGACCCACTTTTTACGCCTTTGACGTTCCAAGTTGAAAGAAAGTAAAAATCAATTCCAGTCTCTTCCGTCCCTTTTCACGGATCTGCTCGCAAATGTACTCGGCCCGTGTCCTACCCTTCCGCCAAGTCTCGCGTAAATCGCAACCGCTCTTTTAAAAATACTCCCTTTTTATAAAGAGACGTTTGAAAACAGCCCTCTGTTCCGAATACCCCGCGTAGTCCGGTCCTTGTGCATTCACGGGAAGACAAACACTCGATATTCTTCAAGACACAACCCCGAGACCAGAAGGAGATACAAAAATAACCTCCTTCCTTGAAAGGTAGAGTGATTACAGTTTCACTCTTACCTTACCCCTGGGGGTCCAAATCAAGAGAATGAAATAGCCTTGCACCTATAGTGATGTATACCTGCAGTTCCTCATGCAATCAATAGATTGAGATTCTGTAGTTTTGTTCTACTGATTATTAACAACAACAACAAAATGTCTTTCTAGAGTTACCCCGCTACAATCAATACGGCTTCTTTCTTTCTGGTTTCTGCTCCTTCTTTGATTTGTATTTTTTAAAAGAATCAAAAGGGACCGTTCCCCAAAGCTTCCACCGTGTTCTTGAGTCCTCTTGACCTGATCATCCTCAACAAGTATCCGACTCTTGTTTTCTCTTCCTCTTCGTGTAGCTTTTCATCCACACAATACTGTCATTTGACGACAGCGTCCCAGTATGCTAATGTTTCTCTCCTTCGACTTGCATTTAAAATCGGCATTTACTCCCATTGAGATTGCGTTCTAAAATAAGATCGCCTATTTGAAACAGTTGACGTCTTGTCTGATTTCCCTGTTCCCCGACAGTCAGCAGTTTAACAAATATATGTGTGCTTAAAATAATTGCGGGATTTAAATACTTTTAATGACAGCTAAATAAAGAAATGAGAACAAGGAAAAACCTGACAAAAATCAAATGGAGAAAAAAAAAAAATAATAAAGTTAGTACTGTATATATTTTGAGCATGACAGGAGCACTGGGGCAGACTGATTTTTACGTCAGAAATACCAACTCCTTCTCATTATCAACTAACACCCGTCTTGAGTCATCAAGTTGAAAAGCGGGGATTTTGAAGGCCGTGTCGCCATGAGCGCAGACACCCCTTTAGTGAAACGCAGGAACTCATATCTGAGCCCGAATGTGCTCAAGATGAGGAATCGAGTGATCGCCCGCCATGCTAACTCACTCAAGCAACAGCAATTCCCACCATCAGCAGTTCTCGCACGTTTTTTGCCAGGTGGAGGTTGCCAAGTTAATTTTAAACCCGGCGTTTACAGTACGACGGGCTTTTTTACGCACTGATTTCAATGACAATGCTGTAACTGTGTAGGAGGACTACAAGAGTAGTTTGGTGGAAATTGGGACACTGGCATAAACACCAGAGAGACGAGGCTATTGTTTCTGCCTCTAAATATACGGAATTCAGCTTCCTGTGGCTGAACACAAGCAGAAAGAGAGAGAATGACATAACCATCCCTGAGAGAGGCAGATATTCTCCCGCATGTGTTACAAGCTTTTAATGCCCTCTTGCTGACAGTCTGCAAACTGCATGTTAAAATGGAGGCTTGTTTTCAGACAGCAGCTTCTCCCTGTACACATATATGGCATCTTGACAGTGTTAATATTTTTCCAGAGTAGGAACGTAGCGTTTATGCTGTCACCTTAAAAGGATCCAAGAGTTTTCATGTTTGCATTTCCACCGCTACATTCTGACACCGCAGGTGACGTTTCAACTATACATCTGGTATTTTTTTTATCTGTCTTGACTCCACTGTTTACTTGGCAGCTGTTTTCCTTTTTTTTTTTAATAGACCGTCTCGTGGTGTTGCGATTGGTTCAAAGCTGGGGAGTGTTCGCGTTTTTATTGTGCATACTGATGTTTTAATTTATACCTTTGCCACTTTTAAGTGACCGCTGACACTGACCAAGCTAAATACAAAACGCCTTCATAATGAGATATGGGATTAGGATGCAGCAATTTTTTTGTTGGCAAAACTCCCACGGTGCCATGCTTCATTTTTATTGCATAAATTAGAGTAATGCAACACTCACTCATGCCAAGTAATGATGATTCATAAGTGTATGAAATCCCATGTTATAACCCCCCCCCCCAGAGCAAAGCATTGTGTGTTTAGTGAATACTGAATGAATCGATAAGGAAATCATTTTCAACTCGTTGTATTTGACCGTCTTTGCTGGCCCTGTGCTCAGTGCGCGCAACCAGAAGGTCAAACCCCGAAGGACTAGCGTACATAAATATTACAACAGCACTAGATGGTGCATTCTGTTCGGGGTTGTCAGTATTTTGTCGACACCTTCCCTTAAAGCGTGCATCAGGACTAACAACATGCCATCAGTCCTTAATGCGCAAAATTGGCAGCACTGAACGAGATGAATACCTCTAGAAATTGTTGCTACCTCGCTGAAACGGGATACTGTAGCCATGTTAAACTTAGCTTCCACACTAGAAAATGCTACAAATATAAAAGTACATGGCCACGATAAAGCAGTGTGGGAAAATAAACTCACGACTCACTCTTTAGATTATACTATATTAGGTCCAGCTCGTATCTGGGATGAATCTAACTTAATAGAGCATTCTTTTTGGTAGTTTCCTCAAGGCTGCCTAACAAGTGACTCATAATGTCACATGTTTTGTTCTGAGATCTCAGAGGAACAAGATTCAAGGCTTTGAGTCACATGCTATCCCTGCTGACCAAGTATTAGAACTGTGAGATGCAATTTCTAGCCTCTCCTGTCTTGCCAGCACGATGCAGTGATACAGTGAGACGTTGGGCATATAGTACGGTGGTAGCTGGTGTCGTTTTTTTCGCTCTGTGCTGTGTGTGCTTTCCAATAATTACTGTGACCTACAATATGTTTTTTTTTTTCCCAAGAAGCTAAGAAATATAT
>JAPQRN010000013.1:8499179-8512243 GCA_037367275.1 Coranthus polyacanthus
ATATATTTTTACCCCCCCCCCCCCCCCCCGTCCAATGATTGATGTATCCTTACAGCATGTACACCCTTGCTATCCACAGGGATGAATAAACCACAGATGAGCAGCAATCTCTAGGGAGTACACACACACTCACTATACACACTATAGTGGAGGTACACACTGATGCCCGCAGATGCAAAAACACTATATACATATACATTAAGAAGACATGCATCTGCACAGCGATTCAAAATGCACACTGAAACGCACACATATAATTCTCTCGCTTTGCCTTTTAGTCCTTCCCATCATTCACTCTGTTGCTTCTGCCATGGATGCTCGCTCATTTGGCAGTAGTGTCTGTGAGCGTACGTGCTTGTGTGTGTGTGTGTGTGTGTGTGTTTTGCGGGCCCACTCCCCTTCCTTTCATCTCCTCGCCGTGTGACTCGGTACAAGACAACCCACTTCTATTCATCCGACATGCTTTGCGAAACGCAACAGATACGAGACAGACAACCATGACCGCGAGATGCATGTCTCCTCAAAGAGTTGTCCATTCTGTGCACTTGACAAGCTAATAAGGCCCGTTTGTGAGTGATAGAGGGCCATTCGCGGCTATTATGACCCGAGGTGAATTATGGAGTTGATGTGCCCCCTCTGTCGTAGGGTAAAGACACAAACAGGAAAAATAAATGCACGGTGGCAAAAGATACAGGGTCATGTGCTGGCTAGATTTTGTGGAGTGACATAAGGTCTCAATCTTTTTCCATCTCAATGACAGAACTAATTGTGATCCCTTTTACTCACGGACAGGCAATTTATAGTATATTCACCTTGAGGGACTATTTATATATGAGCAAGCACCAGAGAATAGGCTACTTACTCCAGGGGGCATTGCAGTGTGATTGACTTGCCTGTATGTGTTGCATTGAGTCTTACGGAGAGTCACCAGTGCCCTCCTGTGGTTTAATTGGGTCCCACAGCTGAATACCAGGCTCAAAAAAAAAAGCACATATTTCTTCTTTTTTTTTTTTTTCTTCCGTTTTTTTTTTTACTCCAGTGAGGTGAGCAAATTAGATGATCACTTAAGAGAGAGCTTTTTTAGTCCCACGAATCCCTAAAAGTCTCCGGTGATTCGGGGTGGATGCTGTGAAATCCGCCGCCACTGGTTCGTTGACCTGAAGGAGTCACTCTGCAAAGCTGTCAGCGCCAAGCCGGACTTAACGCCACCCTTCAGATTCACAGTGTGAGTAACGTCATTGCAGCCACACAAGCAGTGCTGGAGGCAGTTCAAGCTGGGTTAAAAGGGGAATTATGGAGAGGGTTTGAGCCGCCGGTGATTCAGTGAGGCGAGGCACGTTGCGTGATCGTAAATTCATTGGCTCAAATCAGATACATTGACTTCTTTCTCGTGTCATCATCATTTTCTCTCCTTTCTCCTGCTCCTTCGATAATTCTAATTCCCTGCAGTTAAGGTCATCGGGTCCGTTGTCTCGTTCAAGTTTTCGGAGAAGTTAAAAACGACCCACAGCAGATGCAGTACTTATTCACTTCTGTGCACATTTCTGGAGTATAATCCAGGAAAGAAAAAAAACAATATTCTTTGTTTTTATTTCAGCCCAAATTAAACTTTATTTTACTAACAATAAAGAAAATAAATTGTTTTAAAACCAACTCTCTCACTCAGTTGCTATTACTTTTGAAAGTTCCATTAGTTTTGTTTCGTCTTTCACTTTGGTTAATGATTTTAGTTTAGTTTGAGTGAGTTTTACAAGTGCATGAGTAGTTTTAGTTTTGTGTTTTCTTTGAGGAATCGACTGCGATTTTATTTAGTGTTACTTTTCCAGGCATTATGAGGACAATTTTTGATTTACAGAGGTTGAAAAGGGCAGATGAAAGAATGCGGGGCATCAAATATGAGTTGCAAATCCATTATTAAAGGCCACATTTTATTCTTGTACAACATGAACCATTAACATTGGCTGACCCTCAGCAGCGCTCAGTAATTAGCACCTGGAGCTAAATCAAAAGCGAAACTTGAAACGCTCTAGAATAAAGCTTATTTTGCCTACAGTTATATATAATTATATAATAATTATATTATTATAGCTGTGATTTAGTTTTCATGTTTTTAAAAAACTGTCAGAATTTTTTTTTAGCTTTAGCCCTATAATAGTTCTGGTCTCACTACAACCTTAAATAATTGAAATCTATGCTTAATATGTTAGTATGTATAGCATTAGGACCCCACTTTCACGTAATTCACATTCATTTAAGATGTAAAACTATTCCAACAAGGACGCGGTTGTATCCGTGCCAAGTTAGCGTATTTGTCTCACACACTCTTTGCAACAGTAATACAGGGAATCAAACCACATCCGGCATTACTGTTGACAGTCTAAGACTTTGTTGCAGCATAATTAGGTTTGAGGTGGTGGCTGAAAGCAAACAGATAAACTAATACAAAGATACACAGCAGCTCTAAAGAGCTCCTCTCTGACTGATCCGGATTGTGGCGGGGGAAAAGTCTGTGACCCCTCAAACAGAGGTTGTACATTATGTTTTGCTTGCTGGGTAATTAGGTGGCAGATTTTTGTGTTTGAAATACCGGTGTATATTTGTAATGAGAGCACACATGTCTCCGGGTGGATATTCTTGTGTACTTGCGTGATTTGTCTCTTGTGTTTGTTTGTGCATGTAATAAGCCCCGTCCTCATCTGTCTGGCTTGCATGTAGCCCTGTGTTGCGGCAGGCGTGTATGTGGTATTTGTGCGTGTGCGGGCTTTTTTTTTTTTTTTTTTTTTTTTTTGGCAAATCACCTTCATTATAAATGTGTCTCATTACAGTAATGAGACGATTTCATTATCACTTAAACGACCTTGTCCCTGGTGCTAAACAAGGCCGGCTGTTACAAACCCAGTGGGCTTCTTGAGTTGAATCGTAGCAGGGGGGCCAAGCAGGCGGTCGGGCCGGCAGGTGTTGCCAACTGTAATTTGACTGGAGACATCTAATTGAACTGCACAACCGCATGTACATATAAGTATATGCATGTTTGATTGTGGACAGGAGTTAATCACATGAATAGTTAGTGGACGGGAGCTTTGCTGTGGCAAATGTCAGGCAAACACTTACAAGGTCGAGCTGCTCTTATAGAGAAGAAATAAGCTCATTGACGAAAGGATTAGAGAAAAAGCTACATTAACATTAAATCTATTAAAAGGTTCATTGTTTAATATTTAATGGCACCTAGTGGTGAGGTCAAAGGCCCTCTCTGCAGCCAGTGTTCGGTTCGTTCATTCTCGCCTTGTTGGGATAATAACAGACAGAAATAAAAACAGACAAAAAGGAAAAGAAGTCCGAGCTACTGTAGGAACACGGCGGCGCAATATGGTGGACCCGCTCCCTCTCCGCAACAAAAACACAAAGATTCATATTTTCAGGTGCTAATACACTAAACATAAAAGATCTCACAGTCTTACTCACCTTTGACAGCAGAAGTCTGTTAGGCTTTGTTACCTGTTTGGTTAAGTAAATAAACTGACCCAACAGCACAAATTGACTTGACAGAATTCATAGTGTTGAGGCTAAACCAATAAAAGGTCTCCCTTTGATTTGTACACTTATGAACAGTTGGTCAGAAGATCAGAGTAATCTTTGTGAGTATCTGTTCAAGTTCAAAATGATCTTGGACTGAATTCCGAAGCATGGAGGAAGCCAGCGAAAATGAGACAAAATGTGGATAATATTCTATGTTTGTTTAGTTTTTGCTAACAATCTGGCTGCTGCATTCTGAACCAACTGGAGCCTCGATTAAACTGGAAAATATGGAGTTACGGGAGTCCAGGCGGGAAGATAATTTGCCAATGTTCTTAGGCAATCCTGACCTGAATTTGGCAATGTTTCTGAGTTGCAAGACTGAGGCAACTTTTAATGTGATAGTCAGAATTCAGATGCTTATCGAGCACAAGAACGCAAAACATTTCTGGCAGATGGCGTTACGTTCCCTGCTGAATGCCTGAGACGTGGACTTCAGCACTTGGTGAAACTTGGTCCAGGCCAAAGGACCGAGATTTAAGTTTTGTCCATGTCCAGTAGTGAAATCCAATTTTCGATAGCAATAAGGCAGCACAATGGGGCAGCGTTTCCCTTTTTTGTCTGGGGACCCACTTTTTAAAAATGAAAAACCGTCTCGTTCCAAATCACAATGGGCCCACGAATTTGTGCATAAATGAATGTCCCTGACCATTTTTCCTGCCATTTCTGCATCACATTATAATCTAGCATCGCCTTACATAATCTTGAATAGGTAAACCCGCCCTTTTGCAGAGATTTGCATGTGCTAAATCACAACTTTGTGGGTGTTTTTTTTTTTTTTTTAAGCTCATACAATTGAAATGACGCATGCAGTTGACAAGCAGGTGACATAACAGAGAGGTGTGCAGTGCAGTATTCATACGAACACAGATACAGATGCACTTTACCCTTCTCTACCTGGTTGCCACTGAGATCTCTTCTCACTCTTGCTAAGCACTCAATCTTTTTGGTGAGTGACCTTTAGTTGTTGGAGGGCTTATCTCCTGCTTTTTAAGTGCTCTGTACCCCTCAACAAATCCACAAAGCCAGACACCACTGCCCTAATCCCCACCCCACCCCCCAAGTCCTCATTTACTATTTGCTTTCACCCTAATTGTCTTTAACAGCGCTTTAAAGCCGATGCAGGCTATAGTTTCCCTATGTGTCTTTCAGTGAATTCACTGATGTGTTTGAGTATGCATGCATCATCATCGTCCCCATTATTGTTTATATGAAGTAATAAAAGCCGAATCCCGGGAAAACCACTGAGTGTGTGTATACATTTGCAGTGTGTGTCTGCTTGCATGTCTTTATGAGTTTGACCAGCATGGTCGGGCAGGGACCAGTGACCACGCAGCCATCAGGGTGCATTTAGGAGGATTGTGACTGTGTAGGAAGGGATCAGGGCCAGAGTCGGAACCAAAGCTGCACAAGCAGAAGCCCAGAATCAGCATTCGGCAGGTTAGTGGTGTGTGCACGCGTGGCCATATGTGTGTATGTGGGCGCCCTCCCCTAGGGGTAACAGTTCCTGGTCACAGTCTGTGGATGAAAGTAATTGCCAGTGGAGGGCAACCTGCAGCTGAGGCCCAGAGATGGTGTGTACTGTATATGCGTATTAGGTGTGTGTGTATGCGCGTCAGATTCAGAGCTGCTGCTTTTGCTGAATGACCCTTCGCTTCAAACGCTGCTTTGACACATACACAAATACGCAGCATTTGAATTTGGCTTTTGGATACCTTTTTATACTTTTTTTTTTTTTTTTCTCAGTTTAGCTAGACAGCTGCTGCATGACATTTAGGCTTCTCCTTGGCTGTAAAATGTTATGTCATGAGACAACACAGAGGGTCAGTCAGAATGGATATGGGTTGGCCTGCTCACAATAAAGCACCTTTCATGGCTGACTTCCACCTATTCGCGAATGACCCGAAAGCTAAACCCATCTGTAATCGCTTCACCCATCTTTTGAAGCCGCCCTATTTCTTTGGGACTGAAATTCATGGTGCGGTGGTTATGATGTCAGGCTATTTGAAGGTTGATTTTCCAAACTCATTACCTTTAATTTCAGTCATAAATCAAAAAACAAAACAATCAGTAGTAGGGTGGAGATTGACCGCTATGAGAATATGGGATAATGGCTACCTGTAAAATGGAAAGTATAAAAATATCAGCTAATTAAATAATAAAAAAAGACACAATAAGAAAAGACACACAAGTTGTATATCAAGCCATACGAAGCTTCCTGGAGGGCTATTTTAACACCGATAATCCACTTTTCAAACAACAAATAGCGAAAAAAAGTGAATAAACGGTCCATCACTACTACCATGATTATTCAGGTCATTTGGACACAGAAAAACAAACAGTCATACCTGATAAAACAACCCTTCAGTTCTACATGTGATTTAAAAAAAAACATGTGTGTACTTTACCGAGAATGTAAATCAAATAAAAACATAACGTAATGCAAAATGTACATCTATAAAGACATATAAGGCATGTGCAAAAACACCACTGTAAGATAATTAATGTTACCAAGAGCTCGCATGACTTTAAAAATGTAACACAATTTAAATTGCACTCAAAAGGTAATGTTTGTGTTTCATTAACCAGATCCATTTCACTTCTTTGGGCACAGATTCTGTGTGTCATGCTGTTTTGTCAAAACACCAGCAGAGGGCCACAAACACTAACAATTAAACAACACAGCCTTCTTTCAAGACTTCAGCGTTAAGGCGAGATTTGTTATGGGGGGTTCGGGGCAGCTGGTAAAATTGACGTTTTTTTTTTTTCCGCCTCAGTCTAAATGAAGCGAAGATGCAGAGATTTCAACAAGTTTATTTTGTCCTGTTTGACACTATGGGCTGGGTAAAAAACAAACATAAAATTAGAACTCAGAAAAATGAAATCAACTAGAAAAAGCTGCCAGTTTCTAATATTCTGTTTGTATGTGTATGCGTACGTGGTCATGTCCAGGCAGTTAATACACCGCTGAAACTCACTCCTCACTGAGAGCACTGAACCAAAATGGCCACCAATTACACAATGACCTGAATGCTCTGTGTGTGACTCTGGCAAAAATACAAGAGAGAAAGAGACAGAGACAAGAGTATAGGGCAGACATGCAGAGTGACCGGCACCGCGAGCAAAATAAACCAGAAATCAGAGAGCGATAGACCGAGGGACCATGTGGCAGAGGGTTCACGCCCTGCGGCTCTTCTTCCCGTCTCTCTCGAAGCCACTTCATCAGCGAAACAAGCTGTCCTCTTTCGCCATAAAACACGTCAGCCGTACTCATAGGGCAGAATGGGTCATCGTTTGCAATGTTACCTGGAAGTGGCTCATAGATCAGCAGTCAATAAAGAAAGGTAAAGAGCGGCGAGCACAAAGGCAGAGGTGCTCTCGGCTTGATTACAATAGCTCCGGCTGCATTGTTGGCGATACAAAAGAAGCGTTGGGTTTTAATTAAAAGTTGTCCCGGAAGAACAATAAACAGGATATTGCCCAGGTAGTCATCTTTTGTAGGAGTTTGCGGAGAGGGTGTGGGGTCTCGCATGAGGATGACTGGAGCGGTGTCAAATGAACATCCCTCCGGGGGGAAGAGAGCAGACAGGTGTTCACGGGACAGAAATTTACAAGGGCAACGTTATCAGTACCATTCATATTGCACTTATGACTCATGCACTACAGGTAAAAGAGGCATGATGCTGTGGGGAAGGGCACTGTATGACAAATGGGACTGGATTGCTAATAAGATTGTGGCTCAATAATAGATCGATGGGGTTCAGGCAGTATGAGTAATGCATGCGCAAGATGAGTTTGCTTGACTTAGACTCAAGGACAGCAAGCTTCCAAGCGTAGTGTTTTTATGTCAAGGGTTTGCTTTCCTTGATGTAATATGAAACGGTTGAGCGGATGTGGCCGGATCTCGGGGCATGTGGGCATTGATTAGAGGTTAGCAGTAATCAAATTCGTATTGCATGAAGGTTAAAGTGATGGAAAGGTATCAGAAATACACAATTTGAAGTGAAGTTCTTTTCTGACTCTCTGTGGGGAAATAATTTGTGTGCTGCCTTTATTTAGAAACTCCACCGGTTCCACCTGCAAAGATGTTTTACTTTTCTATCGGAGCAGCAGATCCTAGAAGAAAAACTGAACATCATGCAAGGGGAAGCCATGGATTTTCACTAAACCTTAATACAAGGCTATAATATGAGTGCACCGAAGTGTGGAAATATATATCGCTGTGCTGATAGTGTGAATAGATGTTTACATGCTGCAAATGCTTCAGGTGTCATTCAAGGTCCAGACAAGCACACAACACCTGGCGAGGTGGCAAAAAGAGGGACACAAATGAAAGCCAGTTCTGAGGAACTGAACAACTTTGAATTTAAGTCAAGAAAATAAACAGAAAGTTCCCGGTTTCTCCTGTAAATAAACTTGTTTTTTTTTTGTTTTTTTCTCTTTCCGAGCGGCAGATCCTTGAAAAAGACCAAACACGGTTCAAGAAAAAACCCTGGATTTTCCCTGGAGCTATAATCATTTGTCATTATCATCATTCTGTATTGATGCAGTGAATAACTATGTTTACATAGGTCTTCAGCTGATTTTCCGTGTGTTTTGTCAAGGTCCAGGCGATCGACGGGATCAGTCGCACACACCTGCAATGTGGCAAGGAAGAGCGGGGGAAAATTTGAAGTCGCTTCAAATTTAAGCCTGCACTCTTAACTTGAAACGCACACACAAATGATATAATCGATAACCTTAACAACCAAAGTTTGAAAAACAAAACAACAGAAAAACAGTAACTACTATATGCAACGTAAATGGGAAATGCCTTATGTTAAATCTAATCTAAAAATGACAAATGTGGGTGACTATATTTCCCATGTGCCCTAGCTGGACCCATAACAGGTGTGTTTAATTAGGTCCAATTTAAAATGCATTGGATTCCCATGTGTCAAGCTTTTGCCTGTGTGAGGCTGTGAGCATGCCTTTACATTTAGGTGCAGAGGCTTCTTTTCCTTTGCTCTGCACCATAGCATTTGGTCTTCAGCGTCTTCACTTTTTAAGTGCATATGTCACATGTAATTAGGAAGAAAGTTGACGCCTGCGCGCTTGTTGTGAGGTAAACATTAGCTGTGTGCCGAATCTCATGCTGCTTATAGGGGGGAAAAAAATGCAGGGCTCGTGTTTTTCTGTCCTTTCCTGTCAGATCTTTGTACTCGGCCAGGTAGCCACTGGCACCCCGCTTCTTACACTCTGTCACACACATGAAGTGTGTCGCCCTGAAGGGAGGGGGATCAAATCCGACACCTGCCATGTTTTTTTGTTTTTTTTTGTCCCACTGTGCCTTTTGCATCTGGCTGCCATGAAGTCACCTTTGCCCTCTGTCAACAGTAACCATGTAAAAATGGAATTGAAAACAAAGCACCACCTACAGCCTGAAACCAACAAAGCCCTGCCACGAATGAATGAATTGCCTGAAATTGAGGTGCTGAGCGTGCCTGAGATGTCTAAAACATTGTGAAAGAAAGGACTGGAATTTAATTCATGACTTGTGGGCATGGATGAATGAACCGTACTACGTTACCAATGGTGATATTAAACACATAGCGTACAAAGACATAAAAAGTGTGATAGAAGTATGAACAAAGAAGGTGAAATTAAAGCAAGTTCTTCACCCCTATCGTGGTTGAAGCAGTTCAGGTTCAGTGGCCTGCAGCATCGCTCTGCAATGCCTTTGTTTTTTATTTTTATTTTCGTCTTTCTTTCTTTCTGTTTTTTTTTTTTTTTTTACACCAACAGCCACATTATGCAAACCATAAATCATCACTAACCACAGGGAAAGCATCAAGGAAGAAAAACAAACCTCTGTCAGTGACGTTTTTAGAAGAACATGTTGTAGCTTGAGGAAAAATGATACGCTGCATGTTTTTTTTTAAAACAAAAAACAAGAAAAATAAGATATCGAATATAAGCTTATCTAATATCAAACACAGGCCATGGCTTGTCTCTAGTTTCTAGAATGTTAAACCATACTACTTTTTTTTTTTTTTGCAGCTTTAAATTCAGCCATGAACTCTTCAACTTTTAAGATGCTGCATAATATAAACGGGACAATGTGTAGCTGTTGCAGTTACAGCTAATGGCTGCAGGTTGAAATATATACATATATATATATACACACATGTATGGATTTCTATTTTAGCTTTAGATAAAAAAAAACACATAGGCTAGTCCTCAATTGCACAACACCAAAGAGACAGGTTGGACTGTTAGGAAACAATTATCTTACAAGCCTGGACCTGAGTAAATGAAAGAAATCAACATGCACGCCACATGTTTGCCAAAAAGGCAGGGTTTCAAACCCCGATATAGGAAGAATACTTTGCTAAGTCACAGTGCTAACAAGACAAAAGCGTCTGTAATGTCGAGCGCCGTGGTGAAAGGGTTCTGTCATCAGAAGGTTTAAACGGTAGCATGTGTAAATATCAGCCAGGCTGTTTGTGTGTTTTTTCAGACCTTCAGCCTTTTCGTTTCCACTGACGTCTAAGACGGTACATTACAGGGTGCAAGTTTCATTTAATTTGTTTACAGCTAATGTTAAACTGTGTATCTTTCGGTCACGTGACAAGCCTTGAACCGTGGCCTCGATTAACCACACCGTCCTATTTTGTTCTTCACCTAACAAGCCCAACCACATCAGTACGAGTATGAAAAAAGTTTGGAAGTTGACTGAGCGAGATTTTAAAGGACGGGAGATCAGATAATATATGTCAAAGTCATCCATGTGTCTCTCTCTTCGGTCTGCTGCTCCATGCTAACAATCGCTGAGTGATAATGGATGATTAGTGTTATCGAAAGTATCAAGGCTGACGTTATTTGAGTTACTGAACTTCCAAGTGTTTACTTTTTTTTTTTTTGCCACGTGCATTCTACTGCAAGGGTTAGGCTTAATCTTCATTCTAAGGTCTGTGTTGTTTCTGTGCGAGTAATTACAGATACTGTTTTTCATTGTCGCGCCAGAATACAATTTGTGCTAATCAAAAGGGCACTTAGTCTGACCACAAGAGTCCTCAGGGTCTCAGGGGTCAATTAGATAAACCAAGGGAGCAATCAGGGGAGACCACAAGGGCACTTAGGCTGACCAGAGCAGCACTCTGGGTAAATTAAATCAAACATGGAAGTGTCTTGTTGATGAACACACATACTCGAGTTAAACACTAAACAACAGGGCAATTCAGAACTCAATAGAGCATGTCGCCAACAATGACTTAACAGCCAAGTCCTCAAACACTTCAGTATAGGAAATGTTGTTGTTGCAACCTTATGCATTAATTTCTCAAGTGACTGTAAACGTGTACAGTGCAGTCAAACATTGCTCAGATCTACAAAACTTTAGTGAAGATCATTCAAGTGTACTAAAACATGTCAAGCTGAAGTCTCGGTGTAAACAAAATGATACTGGAACAGCTGGAACAAGATAATACGGAATATAAAATGTGTCAAACAGCGTGGAATGAGATGTTTTCCCAACCCTAAACCCACAAGACAAACATATAAACAACTGCCAGAGCGCAAATATGTTTCAATCCTTCCCATTTAGCGAATGCTTAAAACTTTAAATGCAGACATTTTTAACTCTAATCAAATGTTGTTTGTTGACTGTACTTCACCACAGCTCCAGCCTGCAGATATTCAGCTGCATGACCAGTTTTTCCAGATTGAAAGCTGGAGGTGAAGAGCATAAAAGACTCGATGGATTCTAAAGTTTGGGTTGGAAGGCCTGTTTCTGACGGGTCTCCTTTTGACAGGAGAAGTAGCGAGGAGCAAGACTAAATTTACCCAGTCTGGGTATTGGCAAGACATTTTTTTTTTTCATGATGCAGAGCATGTGAGACATCTCCGACTGCAGCACACAAAACTGTGCAGCAGAGACTGTGGGTGGGCTCGCTCCTTGGGCCAAGACAAAAACACACTTGTGTGTGGAAGCGCACACAGATGAAGGAGGATCTTCCATTATTTGGAATGAGATTCTCCTCAGAGATGAGCAAAAGTTGTGCCCCGTCTTTCAAATCTTGTCATGCAGAAGTGTTTTACTCCTTTGGGTTCTTCCATGAAGATGACTGATGGCGACATCAGAAGCACTAAAAGTAGTAACAGAGAGCATATGACTCTAAATGAGTTGCTATATTAGTAGAGATAGATGATGCCTTCAAGTCCAAACAAAGCCGAAAACATATTTTTTAGCTTATTTTCTTTCCTAAAATGCAGAATATGACCTTGACAGTGGAAATAAACAGACAAACAGCTGCAGAATACGTTGATGATAATTGCGCATATTGTTACGGAACCATTATGCAAAAAAAAAAATCTTTAGCAAAGGACGGTTCTTCAGAAGACACTTGAATTTTTCGAAAACACACGAGTTGGCTTAGAAAGCTGCGACTGAGAGACACTAAATTATGCTGAAGAGCAGTAGTAACTAAGAAGCCAACAAACCCACTACAATATACTGTAACTGCATCCGCCTGGCCTTTTGTGAAAACCGAACGTTCTGTTCAATGTGCTCCACCATACACTTTCAACCCACGTCCAACATGAGAATATTTTCAAATCTGGTCGGATAAAGTCTCGCTATTGCATTTGGCTGATGTTGTCCTGCTCTTAAATGTCTCCAGGCTCTCTCAGAGCAAACGCTCCTATCTGCTGCTTTATCAGACGAGTGGGAGGCATGTAATTGTGTCGATACAATAGCTTCTGTGTCCCTCTCAATGTAAAGAGGTAACGCAGAGGTAAGATTGCACTCGCTCCTAACAGAGCGCTGGGGAAAAGTGCAGATGAGGGATCACACTGTGGACGCAGCAGAGCTTTTTGTTAAGTTTATGATGAAAAATAGGACAGATGTGTTTGAATAGTTGCCAACAGTGAGTTCCTTTGTGAGTGTCACCCTACTTTTCAGTTTCAGTTTTAGGTTTTAATGATGGTGTTCAATACACAGAATGTTAAATTCATGTGCATGCATTGCAGCCTCGAGCGCTTGGCTCTGTATCTTCAGCCCCGCTAACTACAACTGGGGAATGTTGGGGATCCCATGACAAAAAACAAACATTAAGAGGAATCCAATTTTTAAAGCAGACCTTATAAACATAATTAATTCAGGACAGTATCTGTGTTGACAGCCTCGACTTAAAACGGGCTGTGCATTAGACGCAAAACAACTGTTGTGGTAATTGCTGTTCATCATGTTGCTGCTCTCAAAGACTGTAAACGTATACATCAGAAGACAAACTCCTAAAAACAAAAAAAGAAACTAAAGAAAAATGTATTTGCAAAGTGTGTCAAAAGTCACTCTTGCACGATATTTGCTCGCAAACTCCTATAACCTACAGCCTCGTTGAATCCTATCATTCCTTTCTTTTTATTAAAGTGTGACAATCAGACAAAACAACAACAACAGTGTGTGTGTGTGTGTGTGTGTGTGTGTGTGTGTGTGTGTGTGTATCTTATTC
>JAPQRN010000013.1:8521696-8543642 GCA_037367275.1 Coranthus polyacanthus
GAGGGATGGGAAGCGATCTACCCAGTGGAAGTCACATGAGCTACATCCAGGTCACACCACAGGAGAAAGAGGCCATTAAAGAAAGTGTCTGGATTTGACAAGAAGGGAAGAGAGAGGGACCAGTGAGTTTTTTTTTTTTTTTTTTTCCTGAGGGGGGGCTCCATTACCTCGAGCACACCTGGCCGTCTGCCACGCGCAGTTACTGTATCCTCCGGCGCTGCGCAGGCTGGGTAATCAAGACCGCTGCCTGTGCCTCGTACGCTGTCTTTATTACCCGCCGAAAATTGCCAAAACACTTCGCTTCGCGTGGCTTAATGGCTGCGGTAATTGCGGTAAGAGGTCTACGTTAAGCGGAGTTCTGCTCCGTCGTTTCCTCCCCTCCGCCGTGCCATTTAGCCATAGGTAAATACACTTATGACGCATGGATATTTGTAATTACTCCGAGTGGCCGCAGGTGTGTTCATCTGGGACTGCAGCAGGGACTCGTAACTCTTCTCATCTCCGTTTTGCCAGCCACTGTAAAACTTATTTAAACTCGTTAAACAAGCACGCATTCCCCGTTCTATAGATCGACTTATTAAATAATCTTTACTGTGTTAATTCCTCCATTTTAATTAGTTTGAACTTTGTCCTGCCGGATTTTTAGGTTGAGGCTGTAGTCCTAATTCAAGTGCCAAGTTAATGAAGGAAAGAAGTGTCTAATTAGTCTTCAGTTGTGAATTTTATAATTGAGTTTGGGTCTCAATTTTTTGCTTGGATGAATCAGCTGAGTGGTATTGAGGCTATACTTTAACACTCTGGACTGGCAGTGCCTAATGACCTGAATAAGTTGTGATTAATTAATGATTGATGATTTTTGGTCACAGAAATCTGGGAAATTGTGCAATTGTTCTGTATCATTTATGCCGCTTTGTTCATGTGGAAGCTTTCGCTCAGTAACCTGATGTTAACAAGTCGTCTGTATATGGTTATTTAAACCGAAAATGACTCCACTAATCTCTACTCCACTCTACTAATAATCATCCAACTGCAGAAAATTCACAACAGACGACCTGTTGTTTTCTAGTGGTCAGCCTGCCACTGAGCAGATTGTCTGCAATGAAGGGAAATACAAATGTGCGATTCAATTGCTTCTCTTTCAGAGAGTGAAATGGCCAAAGGAAATTGGTCTGACCAATGTGAGTAGCCTGTAGTTATAAGAGTATCAACTCGGGGGGGGGTAGAAGGGGTGAGGAGGCATTGTGAAAGTTTATTAAAGCACACTACTTTCAGACAGAAAAACCCTGCAGATATATTGGAGAGCTTCAGCTTCTCTAAGACACAGAGAAAGCAGGCAGCGCTAGCCCACAGAATATTGAATCAGTCAAAAAAAAAAAAAAAGGCTGGAACAAGGGCAAGGGAGTTGAACTATCTCTTGCCTCTTGAGTGGGTGGATGTCATAATTATCATTTCTCCAGGACTGCGATGGAGGGCCGCGGGCGCTGGCAGAACCTCTGCAGATATGTGGGTGTAGTGGTGGTGTCGACCCTGCAGGGCAAGCCACATCACTTCCAATAGAGAGGGAAAAGGGACAAGTCCCACTATAATTGGTGCCTGGGAACACCACAGGGCACTCTGTGGAATTGATGGACGGTCAGAGCGCATACGTAAACAAGGCTGAAGGAGCACGCAGACGCAAAAACACACACTCGCGTCGGCACACACTAAAGCAATAGAGTGCGAGGGGGGTGGGGGGCTCTAATCTGCTATCCCATGTCAGGCTGAAATGAAACAACCCCTAGCTGAACGCAACAAGTCTCCCACCCTCGCATTCTCTCTCACTGCGTCCTTTCATTGTCCGTTTCAGCCTCCAAGCGAAAGCAGTCTGACTTTAAGTATTAGTGGATGCACGCAAGAGTTGGCCGGTGACCTCCAAGTTAATTGACAGAAAGCACAGGAGGGGGGGGGGGATGGAAACAAAAAAAAAAGAAGAAAAAAAAAAAGGTCAGGTCCTTGGTGTTTCATGTGCTGCAGGTGGAGTAAATTAGCAGGTAGGGCTCGTATTGAAAAACACTCCCTGTTATAAGTTCTTTATGTGGCTGTCGGGCAAAAGCTACAGCTTCAGTATCACACGACGTCTGTTTCGTTTGTGCTTAGTCACGCCTCGTCGTTTAGCTGTTGTGCAGGGGTGCGTTATCTCGAAAAAACCTGGAATAAAATAGCCTCCATCACTAACGGCTCTTCTCGCTAGAAACCTCTTTCTCAAATGGCGTATGGGAGGTGGGAGCTTCAGGCCAGTGGCTCTCTTATTGAGTCTAGTGAGTCGATAGTTTTCACAGGGCTCTGGGTTAAGTTTGTCGACTAGGAGCACTGATGCTGCCGGCTCAGAATTTTCATGAGCATCGGTCCAAAATCAAAAACAGCAGATTACTACTTTTTTCTTTCCAGTCAATGTTTTCCATTGATTATACAGAGAGGGAAAGGATCTGTAGATACAGTATCTGTCTGTTTATGTCTGTCTCTTCCAATAAATGCCTTCTAAATACTGAAAAACCTGCTGCTGAAAAGTAGCACATTCAATGCGATGAGGCTGTGGTTAGCGTTCCGATGAAATGCTCAGTGAGCAGATTATTTAGGACAATAAACACCACACTGCCTCTGTTTGAAATGCAACACTCCCTTCTGTTGCATCGCAGTCACGTGTGATATGCACACATTTCTTACGCCAGTACGTGCCGCGTTGTCTGCAAGCGCATGCAATCTTCAGCTTCTGTTGTGATTCGAAGCATTTTAAGGCGTCTGGCAGTCATCCAGCCGAAAGACAAAAGGGAAATAATGGGTGTTGAGACTTTTTTTAATCAGACTTTGAAGTCTTTCTTCTGTTAACAAGTTTTAACAGGAGCTTTAGAATGCTGTCCAGCTTCTTTAGCTGCCCGCCGTGGCATTCCTATTTAATTGGTCTTGAGAGGTCTTGTTCAGTAAGACGGTACAGGTCAACTTAAGCCCCTGTAGTTGTAAAGTCATCAGACTCTCAATTAACTCAGCCACACTACCTGATTTAAAAAGTGACAAACAACTGCAGTGTCACAATATAAGATTACACCAACTAAATCTGTAAAGTTGCTGCTTTAATCGCATTTTAATAACTTCTTCTTCACCTGCCATGGCGATCACGTCTTTTCAAGGATGCAGCTGACGATTATTTTCACTGTATATCAATCTGTCAAGTTTCTCGACTCATCGATTAGTTGTGCGGTCCATCAAATGTCAGAAAGTGACGAAAACTGTCATGTCAGTGTTTCCCTAAAGCCTAAGATGACGTCCTCAAATATCTTGCTTGGTCCACGACCCAAAGATATTCACTTTATTGTCACAGTGAAGTAAAGAAACCGGAAAAGATAAAAATCAGAGACTATTTTCTTAAAAATTCACTCGATCAATTATGAGAATAGTTGCTGATTCATTCAATACTCGACAACTATTCGATTAGTTGTTGCAGCTCTGTTTTCTAATGTTTTTAGAAAATAATAACGTCGCGCCGTACAGAAAATAAATGCATATACCCATTATGAACTGCATATGAATTTCATGTGGGAAAGTGTTGCTGTTGAGTGAGTTGTGCAGTGCTTTATCTGCCTATTTTCAAAGCATATCCTGCTGATGTTTGCAGAGTAGAGCATATGTTTCAGTCCTTCTGTAAATAGGTCTTTCTATCCATCAAGCCGGAAAGCTCCGTCTCTGCTGTCTGTTTGGAGCCTGCTCTGTCTCTCTGATGTTGGCAGTTCCAACGAGTGTTGATGTTTCCCATTGGTCGCATACTGGGTTTCCTTGAGGTATTTGCATGAGTTTTGCTCAAGAGTGTTTTAACGGGTGGAGTCTGCTCCACTGGCTCTGGATCGTGAAACGACTTCGACGCATGCCAGTACGACACAGAAACGAATTATACAGGTTCCTGTGAAGAAATAAGGAGCACTCAAGGTATACGTGATCTGACCAGTGATTCCTGTGTCGGAGGTAAAACTTGCCAGTGCACGTTTTAAGACACATCCTGTGACTTTCTGCTAATCTTCTGTTGCGGTGTTCTATTTTTTTTATTCAAAGAGCCTCAAGAAAGTTGGATAATGTTTTTGCTACGTTTGCGGAAAATGAATCCGCAGGGTTTAAAGCACGTGCTCTATTGCTTTATTTACTTATTCATATTTGTCAAGGCCGTTCAGCGTTCCCCGGAAATCAAGTTTGAAAAGTTTGAATTATTAACATGTAGTATGTTTTGTGATGACAAACGTAGATGCCAGAAACATCAGAACACGCACGGTTCTGTAATCTGCACTGAAATGCATCGCACTCGAGTCATCCAGTATGCATGAGTGTAATTAAATCATATAATTGTACATGTCACGATGTGTTTTAAGTTCCAAATCAATCATGCGGGTTTAAGCTGGCGTCATAAGTATTTGAAAACAAAAATGATGTGCAGTTTGCAAAGCTCATTAGCAGATATTTTGGTCGAGCTTTTCTGTCCTTTTTAGATTTTTTTTTTTTTTGTATGAAAGTAGATGAAGGGAAGGGTTTATTTTAAGAAAAATACACAAACTTTAATTGGCCTCTCAGTCCTGTTGTGCATCGGGAACAGTACGTTCTAGATGGTGCCCTTTATATTGTTTGTTCTCAGTAAGCAGGTCTGTCTACCTATAATGTGTGGCTCCTTTGAGACTGAAGTTTGTGTATCAGACGGCAGATCTACACCTATTTATGGAGTGAATCATAAGACTGTCATTACCATCACCCTGTGGCTTTTTTCACTGAGGGTGCGTACCGCTTTTAAATGGGCAATTCAAAGAGAAGCTGAAGAAGAACAGAAGCTGTATTATATAGGACATCCGAACTTAAGTGGAGCATTAAACACTTACAAGATATTCTAACAACTAATTTACTAAACTTAACAATCGTTTTTTTTTTATTATTATTATTATTTTCTCCATTCCAGTTTCTGTGTCTGATGTGCCAGACTTGGCTGATGCATCATAACGACACTCTCCTTGTGTTCAGAAAGCCTTTATCTACAGTTCTCCAGCTCTACTGGGTGCTGGTGAGTTTCCCCCCCCCCCTTCCAAAAAAAAAAATAAAACAAACAACAAATGTGCCCCCCTTTTTTTTTCCCTTTTTTTTTTAAAGGGACAATCACATACATAGGAAGCCTACATCTGTTTGGTGCAGATGTCTTTCCTTACAAAACATACCTTGATGCCACTATACACTGGTGTAATCTGCCTGCTCATTTCTGGAGAACTAATTACTGCGCATTAGTTAAACAGACCATTTGAAATGCAAGCCTGCTAAATCACGCTTGCCAGGGGAGCTAAGCCACCCCCTCCCCTTCCTGCACACTCTTTGTGCTGCTATTATTAGTTCCATCATGCATATGTTCCCTATCATAAATTAAGGCCCACCAGCAGAGGATGTTAAGGTAAACGAGGAGACCGTGCAGCAAAGTAGCCATGTTGGAAGCAGCGTCTTTGTAGACGCATCAGTCTGTGTTCTTTACATGTGGTGCAGTTCGGTGCATCAGGCCCCGCTGCATGCGTCTTGCCATATGATCAGCTGCCAGCTGTTAGAAATGCTACATGAAAAAGCACACAGCTGATGTAGCTTTTTTAACAGGCCGCTGCGGATGTTCCTAAAGACGCAAGCCTTGTAGCAGCCAAGTGAGCACGGGGGCACGATCCGAGCTCCAGTAGTTAATGAGGATGTGTGCTTCCAGCGGTGCCAAGAGGATATGTTTCTGCATGGTAGATCCTTCGGTGGAGAAGCTGCGTCTTGCCGCCGCTGTCTTAAGTTATTCAGGTGAAGATGATGTGGTGGGATAATAAATAGTCAATGGCATCCAATCCTGAGGTTACACAAAATGCACAAGGTGTTTAATATTTATTGGTATTAGGGAAATACCAACAGTAAACAGATCAATAGAAAATTATAGGCCCCTTCAGAAACATGGTAGAACAGACACCATTTTCATCAGTGTCTGATCCTTCCAAAAAGCTACCGGTCATATTTTATCTTTTCAGAGATGCACCAGCCCCAGTGTATTAAACACTGTTTATACGGTAGTGACAGGAACCTCAGACTTTAGAGAATTAAAATTTACTCCTTCAGCCTCCGTGTTGTCAAGATCCATAAATCACGATCACCGCGGGAAGCCCAGTAATGAAGAGGACTAAGGTCATAAAATGCCGAGAACCCGGCGATTTCACAGCTCTTCTAAGACGTGTAAGTGGGAATGCTAAGGGAAAAAAAATCTAGCGATTGCAGAGTATCTACAAGATATCCACTAGATATCTGTTTGAAAAGACAAATATAGACTGACTTTTATTAGTCTTGACGGAGTTGGGAGAATGGTTCTATCTGTTTGGTGCCACTGGGGATAACAAGCCTTTCATACTTGTACATCAAGTTTGCCTCACGCTACAGGAAAAGGAATTACGCTTCTGCCTTATGGGCTATTTGTGGCTCCAGCGTGCTTTACTTACTTTGACAGTGATGAGGACAGAACATGACTGTAGATATGTTCGTATTATCTAAAAATAATGTCCTAAACTGGATCGTGTGCACACTACTCGCCGCAGTTTAAATCCAGGTTTATTGATGTATAGTCACACGCTGTATGTGTTTGGTACGTGTCACTTCACTGCAAACTATGACAAATGTATAGAGGATAAAAATAAGTTGGGCTGCAGTGCACTGGCTGAACCATGTTAAGTGTTCCATAGAAAGCAATGGCACGATTATTTTCTCCTCAGTGAGGAGAACATGTTCAGCTAGACCCCTTCTCAAATGTAAAGCAGACTGGTTCTCTAGAAGTTTGGCTTTGACACCTATCATGACAACAAAATAACTCACATAGTCCGTCTGTAAAATGAGAATTTACACTGTATTTACATGAACGAGACTGAAGTATGAAGCTGCTTCACTTTAATTCAGATCAAAAGCACACCTTAATGCCCAATCATCTCACGTACAGATAACGATACATCATAATTCAAGGAGTTTTCTATAAATTCAATGAATAAATAGTTTTATTTCTGTTTCTTATTACCCGCTGAATGATACATTTGACAGATACGCCTTTAAATAAAATATACACATTTGATTTTCCGCCTTTTATCTCAAACCTTTGTGCAAATTGTCAATTAAACATGTAACAGAATACATTAATGCATGAAATATCAAAAGGTAACGGTAATTCCAACCAGAAAAGACTGATTCGACGTGACTTTTGAGGCGTAGGCGGCGGCGGAGGTCAGTGGTGTTTGAATCTGCGGCGTTGACCAGTCTGTGGCGTAATCTTGCAAATTCCGGTTTCCTGATCCGCGTCAGACTTTTCATACCCAAATAACGTCCATGTGACAGAAGTAGCCGCTCCTTTGTTTACGAGGTTCTCCTTTTTGTCTCGGCTCCTGTTCAGAATTACCCCGCTCTGCCCGACGTTCACCCTCCTCCACGTGTCATGTGGAAGAAAACAAAGTAGAGCGGCGACGATCAATCGTTTGCTTGTCGTCTACCAAATTAATTACCAGCTGTTTTGATAATCAATCGGTTTGGGCCATTTGAGGATGTCATCTCGGGCTTTGGGACACAGTCACCATTTTGAGAATATGATTGACACATCAATCAATACTGGAAAATAATTAGTAGCAGCCTTAATGCAAGGCATCATCCAAAGGCTGAAAAATATAATTTGAAACGATAGAGCTGTGTGATATGATGATAAATGTCTAATTCACCTGCCTCTTTATGTCATTTGTTGGTAAATCTATAAACTGCAAAGAAAAGCAAAAGGTGACAAAACTGAAACAAAGTACAGAAGAATTTTGAGAAATAGAAGGTGAGCTCAGTAGCTGCAGGAGTACTGCCGTGTGCTGGAGTCTGACCTCTGACCTTTCTGTAAAGGCGAAAGGAATTCCCCACAGAAAGTCTAAATGTTAGATCAATCGGTCACATTGTGAGTGACGCAGACGCGCTCGGTGTTTTCTTAGCTAGTACACGTGACACTTTGCAGCTTATTCCCCCCGTGGCCGACTGAGAAAAGGAAAGTTTGTGAGCGGCGCGCACGCGGCTCGTCAGTGAATACAACGGCTTATCGATATGAGGAGACAGCAGCTTCTCAGAGCAGTGTTCTGCACTGATGGATAAGTGTCTCTGAGAGTGCTTGTTTGAAACACAAAGAGGAAGCCTCTGCATATTATTCCCTTGATTGGAGTTGTGTAGGGTGTTTCATGATATTATGAAGCAGTTCACCACACTGGAAAGATACAGGACATACAGGAGTTGGACCAAATAAACTGGCAACATCCTTTTTAGAGGATTTAATGGTGTGTACATTACAGTGACTGAAGTAGGGCTCAGTGTGTGATAAATATTCCATAAGCATATTTTCTTCTCAGTACATCTCTTTCTATATGCTGTCTTTTCACTCCTCCGTCCTGTGTTATCTTTTTTCTTTTTTTCTTCCCCCGTTCATCTCATTTGACGTTAGATGATGATTTGGCTTTATTCTCATGCATGAGGGGAGATCTCACAGGGCTTCAGTAGATCTCTAATTGAATTGTCTCAACTGCAAGAGATGCACATTTGAATCCAGAAAAGAGTGCATAGGAAGACTGGCACCGGAAGAGCGTTTCATCTTCTGTTGTGCCCGTCACGCTGAGTGCCATGCAACATTGATTGCCTGAAAAATGGATCAGTTAGAGAAGTCTGTTTGAAATACTGAAGAAAGAGTGCAGAAGGCTTATGCCTCTTCATATCGGGCCTCTGTGTTATGCTGCGTGTGATAACATCTGTTAATAGTCTTTGTTTCATTTCGCTTTGTCTTATGAGCCTTCGGGGGCACAGAGGTGAACGCCATGGGTGCCATGACCACCACCAGACCCGAACAAGCAAACATGAATAAATGATGAGAAGGGAAATAGCCAAAGATGGTCTTCTGTGCCAGATTTTGGAGGTTTTTCCTCTGAATGTTATCACTGTTTAAACAATGCGTTCTTAATAGGTTTGAAATTAGATTTTTCTGTTCATTCTATTCCGCATTATCTTTTCTGTGATTAACACGAATAATCATATTTCCCAATTTCCTGCGTACTGTTGGTTAGAGGCTCTTATTTCTCAGTCTTTTGTAATGTTTAGGAGTCGAGGTACGAGTCCATTTTTATTTATTTATTTATTTTTATTTTTTCATCTTTTTATGTACTTTGTGGAAACGTCACGTCTTATATTTCTGTATAATAATGTCAGCGGTACTACAGCAGGTAAAATGAAAGCCTTTGTATCTGTGGAGCCCATATAAATACTACATCAAGACATCGATCATTGACATTGATCCACTTATATCCTGTTAATCAGGGATGGACAGCACAGCACTATCTGACTGGTTCCACGTCCCAAGCAGTCACCTATCAACACTGAAATGATTACTAGAATTCTACTTTATTTGATTTAACTGTTCAGCTTAGAGGCATTTTTAAGTTTGGTGTTGGAGGTACTTACAAATAATCGCTATCAGTCATTCCCTACTGTTAAAATGAAATTGATCTAACTATAGCTCTCCCTATTTTAACTTGTCTGGGTTCCTTTGCTGTTCAGTGTTGCATATACAGTAGCATTTACCAGTATTTCATAGTGTTTCCCAGTTTTTGGCAGAAAGAAGTGCAAGTCTGAACCGCCGTGGCTGGAAAAAAAGTTTACGAGTAACCTTGGGATATACGCCTGAATACGTCGGAGATGTGGGAGATAGTGTCGACTGGGATTTTTCATCAATAATTTTGACTTTAGCCAACATCACAAAAAAATTGTTTTGAGACGCGGCGCGAGGCATGAAGGTGAAAAGCAAAATGAGAGGCAAGAGCAGAGTTATAATGCAAGAATTTCAACTTCAGCTTTTGGCTCTGGGGAGATTGAGTCGGGCTCGATTCTCTCCTCAAGCTGTCCATGTTGCACAACTGGCCTGAACCGAACCCTTTGCTGCCGGCCCAGGAGATAATGCGTGTACATAAATCTGAAATGAATCATTTAAAATTTTGATTATCTCCTGTTTGGAGTTAGGCTTTAGCAAGCAAATAGGCTGGAAATCTGTCGCTGTCCTATTTGGCTTTCAGAATTGATGAAGAGCTGCCTGAAATTCTTGATCAGCCACCATCGACTTGTTTTTATCTCATGAAATATTGAAACACATAAATGATAAGGTACATACTGTGTGAACATCCACATTCTGTATGTGTGAAACCTCCAATCCACATTCCAAACCACATTTCGTCTCACTACTTTCTTTTTTTTTTTTTTTTACTGTGACTGCAAACAACACCAGAAATGTGCTCCGTCTCATTGCCTTTCAATAGAGAGGAAGCATGTCCTGGAACTTATGTGAAAAGCGAGTCGAGTGCCATTAATAGATTTCAAGTGAGAGGTTTCAGTCTCTGACAAACACTGTCCTCCACAGGCTATGTCTGGCTGAACAAGGCTTGTCTATTCTCGTTAGGATGAAACTTACCAGATACTAATCGGATTCGTTAACAACAGCTTTTCTGTCATCTCTCCCTGTCTTATCACTGTTCTTTTAGTTAAAAGCTGGTATGTTTCAATCCTTGATCAGGCCAAGATGCCTCTACTTCTTCCAACAATCCCCCTGAGAATCATCTAGCCTTTGATCCATGTGACTTTAGTCAAATTAGTGTAATAGTTTTCGACAATGCGCTGAGGCCTCTCGCCATCAAAATCATATTTCAGTGTTTCCCTTGTCGTCGCACATTCACCATGAATCCTCTTGAAATTAAAATTTGATACTCTTAAGCTCGGTTGAAATTAATCACCTGATCAGTGAATGTGTGCTTGATTAGTTCACTTCATTGCGTGTTCATCAGTTGATGGGAAAGACGCAAACATTCACTTTCAGTTCATTGTGAAGATGCCCATGTTATAAATGTGGTTTTAAAATGGACTGATATGACTTCTGTATTTGTATGACTCACACTGGGGGTAAGTCTTTGTTCAGATGAGTCTGCACATAAAGGGCAGAAAAATCAGTCAAGTGAGAGAGTCATTTTTTAAATATACCATTATCCCACTGTGAGTCAGTGGAGAGAAATGTCGTCCTTCTGTCATTACTCAGTCTGCAAAATGTATTTACTCATTGGTAAAATACAGCATCCTAGCAGAAGAAACTGTGGATTCTGATGAGCGTTTTGTATGGATTATGAGACTTCCCATTAGCTTCTGCACTTGATTTAACTCCCATTCCTCAAGTCCAGGACATAAAGTTTTTTTTAAAGTAGTTTAGAGGGCAAAACAGGCAAAAAGAAACAACACAATACAGTGATATAAAGGAAAAACTCAACTCTTTTTTTTTTTTTGGTTTTTTTCCAAAAACTGATGGGGTTTAGACGTGTGCTTTAAACACTGTTTGCCTCTTCTTGTTATGCATTTTTAATACATTATTTCTATATAAAGGCAACACTACGCTACACAAGATGAGTGTGACTTCCTCTCATGCATATGATGGATCCATAGATGTCGTTTTACGCTGTTACACTTTTCCACGTATTACAACTAAAGTTCATTTACCGTAGCACATGAAACATGTATGTCATTTGGATCATGTGGGACTGAATATCATTTGACAGTGTCAAACATTTAAACATAATATTATTCTGAGCCATACGTGTAATTTGTGTCAACCTCTACATGACGATGTATACTTAATGTTCTTTCTTTTTTTTTTTCCCCTCCCCGACCCTTCTACCCACACTTTCTTTTCAGATATCCCCGACCGAAATGCAGGCCCGTATCATTTTCATCAGCTTGTTTCTCACTGTGGCCAGATCCCAAGATATCCATCCCTCACAGGCATCATCCTCTATTAGTGAGTCTTGTGACTCTTTGTGCTCCTGTGAGGGGAAAGATGGCATCCTTCATCTTAACTGCGAGCAGAGAAACATAAGCAAAATCTCCCAAATCAAAGTCCCGTCAGGTGTGCCCTTCCACCTAAACCTTTATAAAAATGACTTGGTCGAGCTTCGCGCTGAGGAAATGGAAGGGCTTAAAAATGCCCTTTCGCTGCACATCGGGGGTAATAGCATACAAGAGCTGGAACCAGGGGTCTTTAGCACTCTCGGTTCACTGAAAAAACTCCACATAAATAGCAATTTCCTCGTCACCCTGAAAGAGGACACTTTTCAAGGCCTGGTGAATTTGGAGTTTCTCCAAGCTGACACAAATTTCATTCGGGTCATCGAACCGGGAGCCTTCAACAAACTGATTCGCCTTAAGGTCCTCATCCTAAATGATAATTCCATCGAGTTTTTACCCAACAACATTTTCCGCTTCGTGCCCCTTACCCACCTAGACTTAAGGGGCAATAAGCTTCAGACGCTGCCCTACGTCGGGTTTTTGGAGCACATCGGAAGGATAATGGAACTTCTCCTGGAGGACAACGACTGGGTCTGTGACTGTGATATTTTACATTTAAAAATCTGGATGGAAAACATGCGGGCCCAGTCGGCTATCGGGGACGTGGTCTGCAGCAGACCTCATCACCTCAAGGGGACTATTCTTGCTAAAGTCAAGCGAGATGTTCTCTGCCCATCCCATGCAGATATTAACCTGGAGGAGCCATCAAAGTCACTGGATATGGTTGTTACTCCCTCATCCAAGGTGTCTCAGATTCCTAAGCAGACTGACGCCAAAGATGACGCCAAGGTTCCCACACCGTCTCACATTCCCGGCAGTCCCTGTGTGGAGCACTGTTCCTGTCACAATCACCCTGTGGCTGGGTTTCTGATGCATTGTCAGGACCGAGGAATCCAAAAGGTCTCAGATATCGGAATACTTCAACAGAGCCCCACTAAACTGGTGATGACAGGCAATATGATTCAGAAGCTCTTGAAATATGACTTTGTCACATATGATAGTTTAGAATTGCTCAACTTGGCGAACAACAGAATTGACTACATAGATAATGAAACTTTCCTCAGCTTGAGCAGTTTGAAAAAACTCTACTTGAATGGCAACAGAATTGAAAAACTGTTTTCCACAATGTTTGTGGGTCTCCACAACCTTGAATACCTGTATCTGGAATACAACCTTATCAAAGAGATTGCTCCCGGCACATTTAATCCCCTGCCAAACCTGAAGCTGTTGTCATTAAATAACAACCTGCTCAGCTCTCTCCCAGCACAGATATTTCGCAATGTGCCCCTCACCAAATTAAACCTGAGGAAAAATCTACTTATGCACCTGCCAGTGAGCAACGTGCTTGATCAACTCGACTCGCTAGAACAGATTTATTTAGAGGACAACCCCTGGGACTGCAGCTGTGACTTGCTCAGCCTCAAACAATGGGTTGAGAAACTTAGAAAGGACACAGTGGTGGGCTCCATTTTGTGTCACACCCCAAAGAAAGTGGTGCAGTCTGAGCTAAGAAGCCTTCGTCATGAGGTGCTTTGTCCCAGTTTAGGGACCTTTTACCCCAGTGGAGAGGAGAGCGTGACCGCAACGCTGGGTCCCGACCGCGGTGGCAGGGGTTTGTTCAGCTCACTCACCGACACCGTCCCACTCTCGGTGCTCATCTTGAGCCTTCTTGTATTTGTCCTCATGATTATTTTCTGCTCAGCCGGACTAGTGGTATTTGTTGTGCACCGGCGACGGAGAAGGGCAAAGAAAAAAGCAGCAGAGGAGCAGCCTAGAGAAAATGCCAGCAGTAGTCCCATTCACTTACATTACAGCATGTACGGACAGAAAACAACACACCACACTCTGACTCAAAGAACAGGGTCTGCCACTTTGTATGAAGAGAGATCACATAGTCCTATTGTACAGATCTGTCGCAACCCCACCTACTGCGCACAACACAAGGAACATGACACAGATTTGGATTACAGCCTTGAAGAGCCCAACATCAAGCATCAAGTCTGCCGGAGTATCATGGAAAAAGAGAACACGTCTCCGCTCACGGGAAATCCCAGCTCCAAGTTCAGACCAATGACTGGAGAATGCCCCGCAGAGTTTGTCACTCTTGGGAATCCCAACTCCTTGTACAGGAACATTCTAGAGAGGGAGAAGGAGCTGCAGCAGCTTGGAATAACAGAGTACCTTAGGAAAAACATTCCCCAGCTTCAGTCTGCTGTAGACATGCAAGTCCCTGGGCACCAGGAGGAGTTAAAGCTAATGGAGACAATTATGTACTCGAGACCTCGCAAGGTCATGCTTGAGCAAACTAAGAATGAGTACTTTGAACTGAAGGCTAACTTGCATACTGAGCCAGACTACTTGGAGGTTCTGGAGCATCAAACTGCATTTAACTGAACTTAAGAAGACAAGTATATATTATGTTTTGAACCAAGTGCCTTGTCCTGTTTGCCTCTTTCCACAGTGTGACGTATATATCATGGGCACATCACTTAAGTTTAATTGTAGCACAGAATGTAACTGGTTTATCCTGTGTAACCTTTTACTGTATCTGCTGACAGCCATGTTATGTAGCTGGTGAAAGGTGTAATAATTCGGCCAAATTTAACTTAAGGAAGCTATCGCAGTCTGTTGAGCAGGCCTGGGTTGAACCCCTCTTTGAAATCCACTCAATCAGCTCTCTATGATTGATTAAATTTCCATGGCGTACTGCTGCCAAATGAATTGATCCGCACAGCGCACGACCCACCCATCTGACACCCTGGCAGGATAAAGCAGATGTTTGGAAAGAAGTGAGTGAATTTCAATCACCACTTGACCCAGAATTGCTGTTTAATCAGTATATCCTGACCTGATTACACCCTCTGTCAACATAAGCCAGCTGGAATGCTGTAACCGGAATGCTCATTGTGCCGTAGAGTCAGCAAAATGCCAACTGTACATTGGAAAATAGTGGTAGGAGTATGGTTTCGCCACTGTTTTTCTGTCAGTTTATTCTATCAATCTAAGACACTGCAACGTTGCAGTCAAAGGATCTTTATTTATTTTTATACGAACTGTTGAAATTCACTGAAAGAGAGGATGTTTTATTTCTGGATTAGAAGATACTTAAAAGTACAGTATATAATACACAACTGTAATCTTGTAAAAATGCACTGCACTATTCCAATGCCATAAGATGGTGCATGACAATCAATGGAGTCCTGCTGAAACTTTTTGTTTTTTTTTTTGTTTTCCTTTTTGGCAGAAAAAAAACGAGCCAGAAACGTGTACGATTGTGTGTGTGTGTGTGTGCGCGCGAGCGAGTGTGTGAGATGTGTTTCACTATTTTCTGTCCGACAGTACTCAAACAGCATTCGGGAACGCTGTTCCTTCTTCACGCTACGTGGGCTGAGTCTCGAACTGTGTGTTTTTGAACTGATATAAGGCGGGGCACGTTTATGCATTAGCACATGAATGGTTACCGACGAGCAGCATCGCATTAAAGTGAAGCGTCCCTGCAGACAACCTGCCGAATGACTTCAGCCAACTTTTCTCCGTTTTTTTTTTTTTCAGCGCTGGTGAATGATGTTTGCGATGTGGACATTGTTCAAGATTTCTACTACACACTCATATTCTTGTAGACTAATTCAACTTTGAAACGGTTCATGTAAGCACACACACTCTGTAGCTTTTTTACTTACATAGATTTAATTATTTATTCTGTATATTTTGTATATACTTATGTTCATTATATCTTTGGTTTTTGTGTGCCTTCAGTGCTGTACAGAATATAAACAGAACTTGTAACTGATAAAAAAAGAAATAAAGAATGACATCATGGCTAATTTAGGCACATTGTATTATATCCCGTAACTTGAATGTCGAGAATGTTACAATTGATGTACGAGAATGTGGGCCCGCTGTAGCTTCTCTGCTCTGCAGTCTCTCCACTAATTGACACAACAGCCTCTACCCTGAAAAGAAATGACCTTTTTGGCAGTGTGTTATCAGTCCTCTACAGTGCATCTGCAGTATGTATGTATGTATATACTAATGCATGTACTTGTGTAAACACCATTTGGTTGTTTTCCTGCTGCGTGAATTATTTAGCCCCCCACGATGGCTCAAACCTAGTCCTTAATCACACAACAATGGCTGCAGGGCTTTTCACCATCCACGCTTTTCAGCATGACTTTCAGTTTCTGCCCGTCCCTGGGGAAACAGTGGACCCTCTAATTCCTCCATTTTCTATCATAATTGATGTATCTGAAGCGCCTCGCAGGAACACGCACGTAACCTCACAGTTTGCAACCCTCACGCAGAGACACGCGTGCAGCGGCCGCATCCAAACGCAGATACATCACCGACATAAATAAATAAATGGTTATAGATTGGTGTGCAGCCACGCATCATTTAAGGTATGCAAACTCGCAGAGGCAAATAAACCAGCGCACACACTCCCAGCAGGGAAGGAGAATCATTCTCTGCAGTTTGATCCTGTGAGACTCATAAGCAATATGCGCCTCCAAAGGTGAGACATTAGCAAAGTGCAGAACTGTGTTTAGAGGGAGATTCTTTACTTTAGGGACTAACTTCAAATAAATGAATTCACTTATGACCCGAGGCTCACCACGATGCCCATTTTGAACAAAACTACAGTGTTGAGAAAAAAAAACTCGGTAACAGAACTCAACAAATGGAAGGAACTAAACTAGCCTCTGTCTTTCTCTTAGCAATTAACCAGCACTATAATCTTGTTCTTGGTCAAATTTAAGCAAGGTTTTGTGGAAACCGAGAGGTTTAATTATGCATTAAATCCTTTGAAATTTACATTCAGGTTAATGTCAGGCTGACTCGTCCTTTATGCCTTCATCGATGTCTTCAAAATACATGGATTTTGGTTTGATTTTTACACGTTTAATACAAGATCCAAGAACAAAACACTTAGTATTCTTTTTTTTCTCTGTTTATTAATGTTTTCTTTCACACTTAAGGTGTTTAGATGTTACGGGATTTCATGTCGCTACTGTATGACGTTGGCCTCTTTGTTTATTCGACACTTTCTTGTAACACAATACCTTGATGTCAACCATACACCATCATCACAAACTCCACATACAGAGGTGATGCAATTAGGTCGTGCTACACTTTGCTGCATACATTTGCACAGTAATGATAAAACATTCTGGCACGTGAAGTAGCTCTTTTTCAGTAAGCAACGGAAGACTAATGACTTCTACTGTTCATATTTGGAGGCAGCTGCTGCACACTGACGTACATAATTACATGTAACACAATCATGCAGAAACATAAGCCTGAAATGCAACCGCAGAATGGTGGTCAGCCGGCAAACGTACATATTAAATGCATTGTTTACACAATCGCGGAGAAAGTGCATGATTCTTTTTCCTCACAGATGTGCCGTGAAGGCAAACAAGCCCATAAACGGCAGAGCCAAACAAATGCACAGACCTGAGCTCAAAACATTACACCAGTAACCAACTGTGACTATTTACACTTCATTTTGAGCACCGCCTATGTTTGTTTTTCTTTGCAGCCAGATAAAAATAATGTCTCGTGACGTGAAATGTAATCACGCAGTCGCACATGGGCACTCATAACAACAGAAAACGCACAAATATTACCGTTATATCCCAGATAACACGGCTTATTATCACAAAGTTTGTATTTCTCCTGCTTCCATTATTACAGGCAGTAAAATGCACTTATTGAAGTGTCCAGTGTCTCATTTCCAGTGCCGATGATATATTAGCCTTATTAGTGAAATGTTTTCAAGCAGTGGTGTAAAAAAAAAAAAAAAAAAAAAATCCATATCATCTAACCCAGCTATTATATTATAAAATGGCCTATCTGTCACATTGTTTCCAGCTAAAGGTCATTAATGTTCATATCTTGGAGCCAAACAACAGAACAGCTCTTCTGGGCAGCGCTATCTGTCTCTCTTTAGTATCTACAGGTTCTTTTGGAGTAAGTCAATTAATGCTTCACACCTTACAGTATGCAGCCTGCACCTCGTTCTCACCTTTCACGCCCCCTGACATTTAATGAGCAGTGAGTGGCAGAAATCATGCCGGTGGTTATAATTGCTGGAGGACAAAAAGGACCCGGTGCATATTCAAGAAGCGACAAGTTGGAGCTGTAAAAAAAACTGACATCGCCTACTGTTCCTCAACGGAACAAGTATTCGGAACATTTAAAGTACAAGTTACTACACCAAAATGTTCATTAAAAGTCCTAAATTCACAGTTTTACTAAAGTGATTCCTTATTGTCAGAAACTGAACTCTGCATGTCACCTTTGGGGACAGAGGTCGATTAAAATGGACTCAAAGCCTGGTCATCATTTATCTTAAAGATGTTAAGAGACCAGGTGGGGTCCTTGATATTCTCCTCATGACGTTTTTATTGAGTCCATTTGTGGTCAGTGTAATTGATTGAGCAGGATAAAGGATAAAATGCATTTACATCCATCACTGGGTTGATCCATTTTCTGTATCAGCTTTTTTTCTGTTAGGGTCTGGAGGGAGCTCAAGCATATCCCAGTGCGCACTGGGGCTGTGGAAGGGAAACCTGCATGAAACGCATGCAAAGAGGACCTAGCATGTCGCATTCAGTCAATAAAATACTGTAATTACTGTCAGGGGTGTTTAAAATAAGATGGAAATCAAGCAGCGGGCCAACAAAATGGAAGGGAAAAAATCAAGTATTGAAGGCCCTGTAGTGACATTAGTCAATATCCACAAGCTGTGTAATGTACTCCAGAGCCCCAACAATGAATGAAGCACCATTATGTGGGGTGACTTTGTCTTTCAGTACACCCCCACTTCCTGACAGAACTATAGTCTGTTACAGAGCCTTACCCTGGGGGCGATCTTATGTTGCTGCCTGCCAAGCAGAGCAGCTTGCTATGAAGCCATGGACACTGAACCCCTATCCTGTTGTTCGCCTGGCATACGGTTAAAACACCAAGCTGGTGACCCAGTTTTGCATCTGAACATCAAAAGTATTTAGTCATGGGATGTACTGTATCTGTTGCCGTGAGAGCAGCCTCTCAGGTACGGAGGATAAAACTATGGCATAAAAGAAAAAAATCCGTCAAACCACCGTTAAACCGCCCTCTGACAATATATATTTTTTTCTTAAATCCGGCATCTGTTTTGTTGTTTGTGGATAATATTGCATTGTGCTGAGATGTTTTCAGGGCTGATACTGTGTCACCATTGCCTCGATGCACTATACTGCAATGCAGCTGTAAAGAAATTTCAAGTTTTAATTCCTTTTGGATTCAAAATAGTCTCGCCGAACTTGCCAAAATACTTTTAATTCCTCTACATTCATTCTTCACAGCGTCTCTGGGAATTCCAGGGAAGGCTGGAGAGAGACCATCGCAGACTGATGATATAAACGTATTTCAGGGGGATGTTCTGCTTTTTAGCGGAGCATGTGCAGTCCATCATCATACTGCTTTTTCTCACTCTTCACATATAGCGCAGTGAAAATGGATGGGGAGCGACAGAGTACACCGTCGGCATAGTGTGTGTGTGTGTGTGTGTGTGTGTGTGGGAGATCAAAACCAATTGATGGATTAAATTGCAGGTAACGTTGGGACAAGCACTGAAAGAGATTGTGTTTTATGAATGTATTGATTTCATTCTGTTCTCTTGAAAAGACCTTTTTCATCTTAAATCAACTGGGGAACAGTTAATCTTCCGCAGAGTGCATCGTGTCCGAGTGAAATCCATTATCTGTTATTGATGACTTTTCTGAAATGTTTAGTGATCATGCAGGAGGTCATTTAGATTCGGGGACGTGCATTCAGTCACATAAAAATTCTGAGTCTATGAGACAACTGTCTGAAAAAGATCAATCAATCAATCCTGCAGTGGGTTTGAAAGAATAATTGCCTGAAGACAAATTATTACATTAGGTATTAAAACATATTTTGTAAAGTGTTTGAATGATTAAAATGTGTCCGATGAACTGATATATTTGTATCTGTCAATAAAAATTATGAAAATAATCCCAAACTACTGTCGTGCAATGCCACCTAACAATCCTGTTACTCCAAGACATGTCGTATATCTGCTGCGGAAAATAGCCTGCAACAAAACGACAATTTAGTGCTGTTTAAATAATGTTTCCTGTCATTCCGGTGAAGCCACTTTCCTGGAAATGACCGAGCCGTTTTTTTCTCAATGTATTTTTTTCGCTAATTTTTTTTAAAGAAGCCAATAATACCACATTCATGCTCCAACTCTGCAGTCACTTAGAAAGCATCGCTTCAAATTAAATAGCCTCCCTTCCCTCTCTGCCGTCGCATGTATCACCTATGTTGAGTCCCTCTTTTTGGACATTATATGCTTACTTTTGAATGCAGACATACCGGCTCAACAGATACTATTTCATCCAGACCTTGACTTCTCACGTCCAGGCCGTACATTTGTTTATGCTGTTTGTTGTTCTTCTGCCCTGCTGAGAAATGTTCCGGTGGGGGGGGGCGGGGGGGCGGGAGCAGTGAACCTTTTTCCAGAAGTGTCCTCACTGACGATCCAATGAATTGAATTTTACAGCTGAGGGAAAGGTTCTTCATGCGAACATAATATGTATGTATGTATGTATAGGATGTATGCATGCCCCATGAGAGAATGCCCTTTGTTATGTTTTAGAAACACAGTGGGAGTCTGTTGAGCATGAACCGAGGGGTATGACATGGACGTCTGAGTAAAGAAAGAATAGAGAGAGCAGCGCCCTCCAAGACGGAGTCACAAGTCACACTTGTGCTTCCTGCATTAGAACAAATTCCATCATATGATCGCACTGCAGAAATATGAGATGGTAGCCCAAAGTGTTTCTAATAATATTACAAGCTAATGACCCATTTCAAAAAGTGCCAGGCCCGGCCCACTTGGAACATTGAACAGGATCACTGATGGGCTTTCATGGCTTTAGAAGACGGGAGCGGTACAATCCATCCATTCCTCCCTCCACTGAATGATGGTGCAATTAAATGTTTCATAGTGTGCCAACATCAGTACTACCACCACAGTGGCTCCCAGCTATCTTGTTCATCGTCCTCAAAGAGCTGTCATGCAAAGCACAAAGAGATGAGATGTAAGCCTATTTCTTATTTTTCTCTCTTTTGTCGCATTCTGTTTTCTTCGGTTTGCCTCATTCTTTAACTTGGTCTAACTTTCCTTTCTCTCCCGTTTTTTGTCTGTGCATTCCAAAACTACCTCTAAGCTATATCAATTAGAGAAGCAAACTTTAAGCCTTTGCACTCGAAATGATCTTTGTATACGCTCGCACACTGCACATAAACTTTTTTTTCCGCCAAGAGGTGAATGGCGAGATCACCGGAGGAGAAGACCACTGTACTCAAAAAAAAAAAAAAAACCCAACGCACACTACAGTTGCTGACATGTATGGCATGTTGTCGTGAGTTGCTCGAGAACTTCCAGGCACTTTGTTTAGGGTGAAGATGGAATACGATGAAAATACACAAAGAACGACCATAACTATAAACTTTGAGCACCAAAGGGCAGCGTGAGTACGCGTTGGCATAAAAGTGACATATGCAACATATTCTTTATGACAAGAAGTCTTAAGGGCTTCTATTGTGCTTACATGTCATCTCATTAGCATGAGTTTAGTGCTACTCTGACATACAGGAACCGCATTCACAAAATGGTGTTTGGTTTAGCCTGTGGTGATATGTAAAAATGGAACAGATGGCATCGTGGTTTACATTTTTTTTTTTTTACTTACTGAGAGACAAGTGATGGACTGTCTCTGGTGTCCTTGAATGACATCGGGACTGAATGTAAAGAACTACTGAGAGCTGGAGCGTTTGCGTTGTCTTTCAGGGTTGCTGCTGGCCTCTGGTTGGGTGGAGCTGGAGGCAGGTGGCCGCTGTCTTCAGGTCATATAAAAAAATTTAAAAAAAACAACACCTCGTGATGGTAGTCTGGGGGTTTCCTCCCCCCCCGACATCACATTTTTGATTTTTGTATAGT
>JAPQRN010000013.1:8543742-8558006 GCA_037367275.1 Coranthus polyacanthus
AAAAAAAACAACACCTCGTGATGGTAGTCTGGGGGTTTCCTCCCCCCCCGACATCACATTTTTGATTTTTGTATAGTTCATTTGACACCAGCAGCGCGTTTTCCAGCTAGTTGTCATTTCTTAGAACCCATCATTTTTCTTTCACTCAAACTCAGCCAACCTTTTTCTGTTAAATAACATTCCTTTCTTTCAGCTAATCCCCACTTGCCGAGCCACAACGGAAAACACGCGCGATATTTGCGCTCGGATAACACCAGAAAACAATGCTTTACCAAATACCTGAGATAATAGCCCGAATGTTCTACATGTTTGGACACGACAAAGGGATTTCGGGAATGTCAAGGTGCAGAAGAAAACAAATGGATTCTAAAGCTCCACAACAGCCATTGGCAGGTCTGAAAAGACGCACTGTACAGCGCTGCACATTTGACCCGACCTGCTGATTCTTTTGTTTGAAGAGCAGCGAGAGGCATGATCAAGATAAATGGTGGTTTGGGAGCTCAGAGCAACTAAGGCTCCCAAATGAGAAAATTACAAATGACTCAGAGGATTATTAGCTCATTTGTTCATGTTTTGCAAAGTTTTTAAATATATAATTAGAGTATCAAAGACAAAAAATGGAACTGTAGCTGTTTCAATTTTACAGCCACATCGCTTCTTTTTTTTTTCTTTTTTAGTGAAATAAATACAGGTTCGGGCAGACTCTCATTTCTGATCATTTACGTTAACCTGCAATTTGTTGACATGACTGCCTCTGAATTGAATAGAGTATTAAGGATGATTTAATTTAAGAATGATCAGTGAAGTACAGCACAACACAGAAAGCTTTGATGTGGTGCAACAAAGCCAGTGCATGTCATTGTTAATCCATTTAATCTGTTGTTAAGCTGCTGTCTGCTTTCCAATCTACAGAAAAGTGCCTGTTTGTAAAAAAAAAAAAACCCCAAAAAAAAACTCACTAATGCTTTTTTTAGGGAAAAAAAAACAAACTCAGTGGCAAATTCGAAGGTGTTTGGATCAAATCGAAACAACCTGTTCCAAAAGTCCGTCAAACACTTGAATGTGACTCAACAGATGCGACTCGTAGGTCGTCTCTCAAATGTCTAATAGCGTACCCCACACCCACTCAGACACTGAGACACACTTCCACTGTGTGCTGTGGGCTTAGGACCGTCCCCTGGTGAAATCATTAAATCCCTGAAGTCTCTTGTGTGGATTTTTGAAGCCTCTTATTTGGAATTATAGGAAGTCCTTAATCTTATGGATTTAAGAGAAGCGGATTGCTCTCAATGCAAAGGAAAATATTGCACTCAAAGAAGTAGTTCACCAATACAGTTATACCTTTAAAAGTGTCAATTTTACAAAAAAAAGATTTATTTCTTTTAACCCTCAGGTCCTCTTGCGACCTTTTTTAGGCCTCTTCAGTGTAATTTTCCGCTCTCATTTTGGCAGTTTTTATGCTGAGATGATGATATCTGGCAAAGACGGACTGGACTGGAGTTAATGACCAAATGTCTTCATGTTTAATATGATCCAGTGACGAGAAAAAGTGTGATTTATTTATTTATTTTTTTGAAAGGGTGGCCTGAGGTTTAAGGTCATGACATCTGAAAATGGCTACATGTGGTAGATATGACGTAAATGTATTTCTCAACCCCTATATTATCTTCAAATTTGAATTAATTGATTTGTGTAGTGTCTCTGCTTTAAGGGTGGATGCTGAAGGAGACAAAAACCCCCGCCCCGGCTTCCGTCTGCATCCTCTGAACTTAAACCACTTTGATCCTTTTTAACTTTAAGAAATATTAAGTGAGGAAATCCGCGTGCGTTCAAAGTGGATTGCGGGATTTGCCTCCTTTCACTCCGCGAACTTTAAATTCATACAAGAGAGACTAATATCTGATCTAGCATCCTTGGCTCTGGGCTTGGTGTGTTCCTGTTGTTGTATTCTTGACGTTAGAAGTCAAAACAATTAAGTCACGCTTCACCCATAGGCTTGTGTTGTATGGATGCTGCGAGTGATGAGAGAAGAGGCGCACACTTATTCCACCACACAAAATGGAAACATAGGCTCCTTTTTGCCTCCTTTTTTTTTTTTTTCTTTTCTGGGACATATTAAATATTTATACCTACTGTGGTTTTAAAATCCACTTTATAAAAAAACAACAACAAAAAAAAAAAAATCCCTAATTAGTGGTAGTTTTAAGCAGCACTACATTATAATATGACTGCACAAGTTGTTCCATTTGGATAGTTTGTTTGACAAGAACACACACAGACGGCAGGTTTTTTTCCCCCCCTTCATTTTCAGTCCTCCAGGGGATTTCAAGATATAAACAAGGACAGTTTTATATAGCACAGTGATTGTACCTACACCTGTAATAAATGTCAATTTTTATATACGGATCGCACAGGGAGGTGCGCACACACAAACAATCAAGAGCATGGGGGGGGGGGGTCGCTGGTATGTTATTGCTGACACCTCACTGCATACAGATTTTTCACGCCACAAATATGTACATATAAAACCGCACACGAGTCCCGGCGTTGTTGGCAGCAATTGCTGGGACTTGACCCGCGCACACGACAGCAGGGACGGACTCCTGTGAAAGCTGAGTATGTTTAGGAATGTCCGTTGTTTGTACCCCCCTAGAGCTTGCTGTTTCCATTCTTGCTGGAGCCAACATGTGCTTTTCGATGCCACCCACCGCACATCTCGCCGCGCAGGCTAATTTGTTCCTGATAGCATCTCGCACTCCTACGCGCGCGCATTTGCAAAACAAACGCGCTTCATCTGGCTTAAAAAGTTTCAGTGAATCGCCGTCTCGTGTGTTTCTGGAATGTGTTTCCGGTCATACCCGGCTCGAGCTGATCGATATTTAGCGTAAATGCAGATTTCCTGCCTCCGCAACCGCCAGACACGTGTGAACTTTGCACACGTCGCATGCAGACCCTCGCCTCCCCTCACTGCTCTGCACACAAAAAGAATGCGGACCTAGCCATGGTGAATCATGCTCACATCCCTTGAAGCATTTTGGGTTTTTTTAGCGGGATGTACGAGGTGTTCAAGGGATGAACAGGACACTGTTGAAGCTTTTGACACTGCATAGTCATCCACCCTGATGCTAGTGGGCTCCATCTCCAGTCATTTCTACTGTCAGCTAGGTCACGTGCTCCAGCAAGGGTCTCTCTCACACCAGAAAGGTGCACGAGTGTACGGAGATTTGTGTAACTGGATCCACACACCTCTTCCCTACAGGAGCTCCAGCCTGCTGTCAGTTTGGTGAAAGGAGGCTGCAAGCCCCTGGAGTTTGGCCTCTTCTTTCCTCTTCTCTGCCGGATTCTCCCTAATTCTCCTCGCCTCTCTTTCTCTCTCTCCCTCTCCCTCTGCGTCTTTCACTCACACTCTCGCTCTTGCTTCTTTCTGTCACCGTTTCCCATCTTTCTTTCTTTCTTTTTTTTTTCTCTCCACTCCCACACAACCTCTCGCTCGTCTTCTCCCTTTTACACCCGCGACACAAAAACGCAGCGCCATTGCCGCTATCTGTCCCATGCTCTCCAAGTCCCAAACATTCTCACATGCAGCTCCGTGCTCCGTCACCCTGCAGACTATTTTTAGCCGCATAGCTGCACCTACACAAATGAGCCAAAGCTTCCTCGAACTTCACCAGAATCTGATTATGCGGCATGCATCGCCTTCAGTAAATTATACAAGAGAAGTAAATCTCCAAAAGATCAAGTATCTTTGATGCACTGGGCTTATTTAGCAGGTCGCCAAATCTTCAAGGGGACACTGCAAATGTGACTGCAATGTTTTCCTCGTCCCTCTTATTTAGTTAGACCTTGTTTTCAGACTTCAAAATCACTCAGGCATTTAAACTATGTCCTCTTAGTTCTTAGCTGTCAATCACTGCCAGAGTTTGTACTTGTAAACCTAGAGGGCACTTTCCAAATTTTCGTTCAGTCCTGCTGTTTTTGTTACACGCTAAAGCATAAAGCTGCTTTTAACATGCGTCGCAACACCTGGGTATATAAATGAGAGGATGACCTTTTGTTGCTGTCTCACTGTTATTTAATTTTGTATTTTTGGCCACGCTCACCTCTCTCCCTTTTGAAAAATATAAAATGACGCAGAACGAGTTGTAATTTGCATAGGCTGGGTTCACCGGTGGACTTGAATGAATGAATCCAGTGACCTAGAATCACAAACACCAACAGGAGAAACAAACATATATATATATATATATATATATATATATATATATAAAAAGACGCCACAGTACAGTATCATCGTGTTCATTCCGTACTGTGGACAATTAGATGCTAATTATGTTCAAGGCTTTTTCACTGAAGTCGGCCTGATGGCATACCATGGCTGGAAACAGGCGGGGTGATGTAAAAGGCGTCAGCTGTGGCGGCCCGGTTACTTTTTTCACAGGTGTGGCTCAAATGACAACGGCAGCTGACATTTTGGAGCAAATCAAAGAGACTCGTCCTAAAGGGAGGCTTCGTATCCTGTCACCCGATGGTTAAAAAAAAAACCCAAAGTAACTTCAAAAGTCGTTATAGATTGGAATGTTTCGAGGAGAGTTAAAACTCCTGAGTTAACCAAGTAACCAGGGGTGCTGTTTATCTGTACTGTTCAGGCTCCAGGTTGAAACGAAAGGGAATAATGTAGGATACACATATGCAGAGGGTTGCATCCTGGAACAACACCAAACGCCTCAACATACTCAAGCTGGAGGTTCTCCTATTCTTTCTATTCTGTAGTCATTTGTGCATAAAGTGTTTCTTCAGTTATTTTCTTGCTATGCTTCATGGAATCCTATGTAAATGCACCTTTTCCAGTCACATTAATAACTTTTTTTCCCCCCTTTCAAAACAGAACACTACTTTTTGTTTTGTTTTTTTTCACTTGCTGTGCTCCTCTCACTGGTTTGAATTCATCATCATCATCATCATCATCATCATCATCATCATCATCATCATCAGAAACATTTAGACTCGAGGTAAATGTTGGGGAGTTGCTGGGCGACTGTCAAAATACAGCCACACATAAATTAACTGAGCTAAATTCTAAATTTCCACACACAAAATTACCTTTCTTTTTACCCCAACAAACAAAGATTGGTTTTAACTCTCACAGCCTACAACCGATTCAAGCTAAATCCAAAGCGAAATGAAGCGATTAGAATTTTTCAACTGGAATGGCTTAGCTTATTAAGCTTGCAAGCTGAAATGAATCTTCATCTAAGCGGGCAAAATGCTTCTTTAAGCAGTTTGATCGTGGAGAAAAGTGATGGATGATCTCATAACAAAAGGGACGGCATTACATCCCAATGACCAAGATAATACCTCGGAAAGAAAAGCAGCGTCGGTAATAATGGCTTTGAGAAAATGTGAGACTCACCCTTAATTGTTGTGCTTTCAAGCGCAGTTCAGAACATGTAAACACAAGTTTAGTTTTGCTTCTCTTTTTCTTTTTTTTTTTTTCCCATCACGTCTGAAGGACTGTAACTGAAACACAACAGCACATAGAGGATTGTGTAAGTTTATTATATGAGCTACAGGTAGGGACTTCAGGGCATCTTTGTGGCATAAAATATAGAATACAGTGACAGGTTCGTTCCCTTTCCTGTCAAGAAAATGAGGCACTGCAAGGTTATGCATAGGATTACTTTAATAACACTGAAGGAGTATTCATATTACTTGGTCTTACAAAAACGCTGAAACCTTCATATGGAGTTTTCCTGAGGTGACACATGGAACACTTTGCTGTGGTATGAGAATGTCACCTGTCAGTGTCAGATAAACGAGTGAAACATTGGTGTTACTGATTTTCTAAAGCAGAACTGAGATGAGGTGAGAGGGATGCCAGATGCAATGTAATATACAATTAAAGGCTTCACTGTTCAGTGCCAAAATATGAAATGAAAGATTTAACGTGATTGTATTGGAGCCACGGCGTGTTGATCAGGGACTATTATGTGCAGACTCTATTTCATGACTCACCGACAAATCATATATTATTCTAACAATACACACAGACCTTTGCATAGACCTTTCTTACAGCTGTTATTCTGTCTTGTAAAAGCAGAAAATGAGGCAATGCACAGGTGTGACTGATCACATTAATGATGGCTCTGTTCCATTTAGTTTCCCCGGGAGATCATTACAGCCTTCTTTTAATGATACCAATTACACCCGTGTGTTGGCTGCCTTGACAAGTCACTAGGCTTGTTTCGAGATAAGTCAGACCTGCGCAGACTTGGCTTGATCCCGACTTGTCCCCGACATCACAAGGAAACTGCGAGAGCTCAGTGCACAGTGGGGTTCGATCTGCCTGAACCCCTGTTGAAACAGCTGATTGGCTCAGATTGACAGAATTATGAAGCGTTGCAGAAAGTCCATGTTTTCAGTATATTGCTACAGATTTAGATGCCATGAGTGTGACGGGTGGTGTCAGGGTTTATTCCAATAACAAATAAAATGTCGTGGGTCTGAAAACTGTTTACTGTCAGAAAAGGACACAATCTTTCTTTGAAAAGTGCCAGAGTTTCAGAGTAAAGGATATAATCAATGAATATCCCTCGGTAAACAACACAATATCTCCAGAACTAGTGATTTTTAAGGTCCGAGCCTATTGTCTGCTGTGATGAAAGTCTGTGGAACACATATGGGAGATTTTGGACCAATATGTAAAGCGGTGAGAGATGAGAAAACGTAGTGATATCTTTGGTCGTGGGCTAGAAAAAGTGCTGGTCCTATGTCGCACTGTGACACAGGTTCAAAGGTCTTGCAACCAAAGACAACCTGGGACAAAATTGTGACAGCATAAGAAAGTAAGGAAAGCCATCTCACAGAGCAACTGCTGCCAGGACCTACATCTACTAAAAAAAAACAATAGCAATTCAGCATAAAATTACCAACACGGTAAGTTCATGTACGCAAAACATACTAACCTCAAGCTTTTTTTTTTCTCCAAAACGACTTTTTTACTCTGATAAAAGTAGAAAAACTGATTCAGCTTCTCCACTCGAGTGAAAGTTCAAAAGTAAAAAATTCTCAAATGTACTCAAAGTGTAAATTTGTGTGAAACTAAGATTAAAAAGTCATCAGAAAAATAAATACAGATACCTGAAAAATCTACTTAAGTACAGTAATGAAGTAGTTGTACTTCCTGGCACTGACGGACGACGTGTGACATTTAACTTTTGCATGACTTGCATCGTAGCCAAGGATATTCAGCAGGTGTTATCCTCGCACATATCTGCGTACATGTTGTAACCAAGTTTATTAGATCCATGTCGCACAGTGTGGCTGCAATAAACATAAGAGTGCTGAAGTCTCACAGTCTGCATAGGCACCTTTAGACAGCACTCACCACCACCATCATCATCAAATTCTTTGCAAGAATGGTCTCCATCCCTCTGGTAGATTTCCAGAAATGTGTACAATAAGTGCCAAGGAGGACTGAAGCTGTTCTGGACACGCATGGTGGCCCAACACCTCACGAAGAACACATTGTTGTTTTTCCTTTCATTTGTCACCCATCTGTATGTGTGTGTGTGTGTGTGTTTAAATTATGTTGGTATGGAAACAAAGTTTTTATGCGATTGTTGAGTTTTACAGCTGCAGCTGAAATGCCAACTCAGTTGCTTCAACCTTTGCAAAATGTCAACTTCCTAACTGTCATGTATTGTGCCCCTTTTTAATCATTTCTGTCACAGCATGAGCACCCATCTTTAAGTTGGATTCTTAAGGTGTTCACAGTCTGTTTGTCCCTAAATCGCAGTACAATACACACCACCATGTATTAGCATTAAGCATTTGAAGATAAAAATTGATGTCCCAGCTTCAAAGGGACCCTTAATAGGAGAATGTGGATATGGCAAAGTTTGTAAGGTGACAGGTTTTGAAGGATTATTCCCAGGCTTAGACTTCCATTCCTTACTGTAGGTGACAGGTGAGCTGTGTAGTATAATGCCGTGCTGATATGAAGACACTCAACTGTGGCACAATGAAAAAACGATTAAACAAACTTTGACAAAACCAAATTAAGGCTTCATGCTTACTATGATGGATTACCTAGCTGGAGCTGTGGCACTTTCCCAGTCGTTTCAAGTGCAGAATTGAGTGGCGGCGTAGCTTCCTCTGAAGGGAAAAAAAACAAACCCTGATATCTGGGAAAAAAAAAAACCAAAATCCCTGAGGCTGCAAAGCATTGATTGATTTGTTTTCTTAATTACATGTCTTGTGCTTTAGAGCGGCTCCGTCCCACAGTCACAGGCGAACAAATTTGATTTAGAAGAATGAGGAATTCTTAAAAAGTAGTGAAAAAAAACAGATGATACTCACGGAAGCCATGATTTCGTCATGAAGTCCTCAAAGATTTAGCTTCAATACAATGACAATAAACAGACGACATGAGTGATAGGTTGTCTGTTAATTCGAGAACTCATAGGTGCTGAAGAACCACTTTTGAGTGATGAGCCTGAGTGTCCTAAATGCTCCTTTTGGACAAGGAGGAGATTAGCATCACTCTCCAGTTGCATTTTAAAGGCTTCTTAAGAAGCCACTGAAAGTTTTATTCAAGGGCAAAATTTCCCTCTTCACCCCAACCTATCAGCTGACAAATAATATGGCTTCGAGTCGGGATGGTGATTCCTAGAGGGGGTTATTTAGCTGAACAAGATCTGCAGATATAAGGGTCAACGGGGACCTATTTTCTTCAGTGCTCCCATTTAATACAGCAGCCGCCCAGGGGGCTGTTTCAGAAAGCAGTTTTAAAAAAAAAAAACTCTTGACGTTAAACCCGAACCCTGGGTTCGACAGTCTGAGCTAACGTAGCATGTCCAGTTTCAGAACAGCCAACTCTGCGTTAAGTGGGCGTCTGGTGATTTAAAAAAAAAAAACATCACCAATGGAGCTAAAGGCAAGGATTCACTATGACAATATGTAATCAAAATGTAGCGCCCCCTGTTAATTCAGGAGAGGAAATGTATGCAAAATTGACGTATTAACATCAATAACTTATTTAGCACTGGCCATTCATTCCTGTCATCAATTGCAAATAGTTGGAGGGTGTATTTATTTGGCTATAACCTAATGAATAGAGTGCAGGAGGCACCAGAAGACAACAGGCAACACTTCAATAGAGTCTCCAAACCATATACAGTAGGTGACACGATTTCAATAATTGGCAGTTAAAACTGCATCCCATTAAAACTGAAAATGACGGACCCTTTTACTCTCTTCACATCATCTTCCATAATCTGATAACCGAATCTTCCCTCGGTGCAAGGTCTGCTCTGCACATCATGACAGATGATTATCCATTAGTCATACGTCTTTTATTATTTTATCTAAAGAGAGATTCACGCTACGGTACGTTCAGTGAAAGTTTCCGTGGACGTGAACCTTTCCTGAGAATCCACTCCCAAAAAAACGAATGCAAATGTGATCTCTTTATTTGCCGCTACTTGGAAGATGGGCATCAGTGTTGCAAGATTGTATATATGAGATAATTCTGACCTCTATATGATCAATAATGTACACTCATTTGATTATGACCAGGATTGTCTTTAATAAGCAGCACAGCTACACCTCCACCATTTTGGACCGAAAGCCGTTGCCAAAAAAGCGCCAGAGTTTTGCCTCTTTGCTTCTGTACTCTTTCCAAGTTCCGACTCTGCATGAACCCGCTTTGTGAAACACGGCCCAAGGGTAAAGGAGCTTCTTGTACATATTTACGCACTGGCAAAGAACATGTATCTTATTTTTGTTCCATTTTTTTTTTCCATGTTAAACACTGTCTTCCTTTGTAAATGCGCTTGGGCCAAATTGCTGTTGGCTTTCAGGCACGATGTTCACTGTTAAACCATCACATATGATCTTATTTTAGTTAATGAGGTAGAACATTTGGACTTAACCCTTTCCATGTGATAGCAAACATGTTAAAAAAAAAAGGCAGCATATACTCAGTTTCGATCAGTTTATATAGTCTATACATCTGTGACGTTTTTCAGTGTCTTTCCTAATAGCGAGTCAATGATGTACTGTGTGGTATTAAAAGTATGCGTGATCAACCACGCTGCACACACTGGCTGAAAAGTTCCACACTAATGCGGCTATCATGTGCTCCTTCCCAACAGATATATTCACATTCTCATCATCATCAGGCGAAATAAAATGTGAATTGTGAAGACTCGGGCCGATGGATCATTTACATGTGATTCACACAATCTGCTGTACAGTGAATGGCTGTGAGTATCACGCCCTGAGGGAAGAGGAAAGGCATGTGGGCGATCGGGAATGCCACGTAGAGTTCATGTGCATTATGTTTAAAAAAAAAAAAACAGCTTTCCAAGACTTCATTGTGTCTGCTGTTTTAAATACGATATCCGGTCTTCAACGTAATGCACTCATGGCATTCCTAGGATCTTGGACAGTTAATTTATACGCCGTGAATATAAACATGTGAATCTATGAAGTAGAATCAGCAACGATTGTTGGTTAATGGGATTTTGGATATCATATAAACATGATGAAATCTTTCCTTTTTTTTGGATAACATTATAGGTTGAAACATTACCGATCGCCGATCGTAAACTCTTAGCTTTACTGATTTATAAACTCATGTCAGCAGTGTTAACGTACACGATTCCTGCATTTCTCCTTCATAGACAGCTGCACACATCTCCCGCACGGAGGGAAAAATCCCTGCTTTAGCAGAAGCCAAACAGCGATGATGCAATGTAAACTGTCAAAATGCACAAGCATATTTGGGAAATGAACCAGTCTTGCTCATTTAGTGAATTGAGATATCTGTTTTCATATTGCACTTGAGGTAGCTACCAAACAGGTTCCTTTCTTTGCTTTCTTTTCCTTTTAAGCACACAGAAGACTCCGAAAAAAGAGGCCTCTGTCAGCATGGCGCTTTCATCTAAATCAAAATTATCGGACTGAGCTCCATTGAATTATCATTGGAGCCCAACCGCTAATGACTTAGGATCTCTGGCTCTCGAAAAGGAAGAAAAAAAAAAAAAAAAAAAAAAGCCCCGGTGAAATAACACTGAGTCTAAAGGAGCTCATTACTATCCGGCAATACTCACTCCTTCTACTGTACATCCAGCTATCATTAAGGCTGTATTTTGGATATAATGACCTTGTGTTGTTACGTGGCTGTCATGGGTTATATCAGTAATGGTCCTCAAGCCACCGTCTCTCACTGTTGCTAAAAAGTGACACAAGCTAAGGACACACATGTGCACATACACACAAAAGTTAGTGACAGTATTTTTCCCCGGTCATCCCCGAAGGACCCGAGAGCCATTGGCCAAGTAGCGCTGTCTCGACACCTTGTCACAACCCTCGGTCTGAGTGGTCGGAATTGTGTATGTATATGTATGTGTGTGTACGTGTGTGTGAGTGTCATCTCCTCAGACGTGTTCACATAGCGAGCCTTATCGATGTGACACGGCAAAGTGCAAAGCTGATAGCTGGTGTATCACCAACAGGATGTTTGACGGCGGTGAGCGTGCTTTAAAGAAGGTCATTTACATCAAGTTGCGCTTGATGTAAATTGGACAATTTTCAATTGGCTATTAGATAACTCAGTTACATCACTGTTTCCGTGGGATCTATTTCCCGCTCCACTGATCAGAAGAGAGGAGAGGAATGAGGAGGAGATGAGCACAAAGTAAGGGAAGAAGTAATAAAAAAAGATGAAACTGATGTCTCTGCTTTTTTTTTTTTTTTTTTTTGCACTTTTTCGTCACAGGTCACTTAACACGATCACTGGCGATGTGACTGAAGGGGTTAATTTGAAGACTTTATGAGTTAAAATTAGGATAAGTTGCAATGTTACAGCTCTGGACCATAAAATAGCAACCAACAGGAGAAAAAAAAAAAAAAAAAAAAGGATTTCAGTAGCCCTCTGTATTTCCTTTGATGTGGTTGCTTGATCATGCAAGCGAGCAGCAACCAACTGTAATGTAAAAATACATTTTGGGTGACACATCCGTTTTGCCTGCTAAATGTGCCTCAGATCAAAGAAAGTACATAATTTTGTTTTTCCACTCAAACTTTAACCGCTCCTAGGTCCACTGTGTATAATCCATTTTAAGACTTATTCACACTGTGTACCTTTCGGCTGAACAGCGGGTTACAGAGGTGGGAGGGAGCATTTGTCTTCCTCCACTGTTTCTTCCAGTTTAGTCACGACTTCCCGGGAAGGCCATCTAAAGCTCCCTGTCCTTTCCTATAACTCTGACATAGGAAACAAAAGGAGGAATACATTAAATATTTTAGGATGGTGTCTTCTTTGGTAATCTCTCGGTATCTCGGGTGGAGGTTGAGTTGGTGTAATAATGACATCGGTGCGTGTGCATGCGCCGGCTTTGACTATCTAGCAAGTTCCAGAAATCTGAATAATTAATGTCCAACATGAAAGTAAATAAAATAGCTTGTATGTGGTGTTTGGGGAGTTGCTTCCCTCCCTGTTGACTTGCGGTAGCATTTTGAATATTCTAAGTGGATGGCTGATGCTTAATCAGCAGGAAAAATATTTAACAATTTCCAAATATTACAGATGATTCTTTTTTCTTTTTTTTTTCCTCCTTGATTTGCCCTAGACTTGGAGATTTTTGTCCCGTATCAACAAGACACTGTATGTTTTTCATTCCTTACTGTAATACCGATATCATCTCAGGAGCTGAATATGTATATACAAAGATAAGATGGGAAGTAATTAATTTTTAAATCCTCCTCCGTCTTGCCCGGGTATGTGTGCTTGCGTGAAGTTCTTTTGTATGACTTTCCAGGGCAGGCCATTACTTTCCGCAGGGACAAGCTGCCCTGCTACACCAACGTCATAACAGCTCTCCGCAGCAGGGATCTCAAAAGTATATTGCTCACAAACGTCCTCATACTGTATATGTGCATGAAAGCAACAGGGGAATACAGGGGGAAAGAGGATTGAACAGACAGCAAGTGCAAACATGTAGTGCAAACACAAAGAGTCAGAGTAACAAGTAATATCAGAGCGTCATTATCATTCGTTTTAGCCCTAGCTTCATCTGTATGTTAAATATTTGACCAATATGTGTTTCGGAGTCGGAGAAGTCTAATCTAAATACTCGGTGACGTGCATTTACAGCAAAGAGATTAGTTTAGGAGTATCGGGAGGAAGGCGCTCCGCTCAAAGCTCAATATTCAACTCTGAATCCAACAGGGTCTGGAAGTTGTCTCTGTGATGTCCAGAAGGACTGGGTTCAAAAGAGAGAGAGCAGGACGAAGCGACGAAGAAAATGTCACGAGAGAGTGACAGCAGCAGATAAAATTACATCCGCTGCGTCAATTTTTTCCCCTCTTACGCTTCCATCCCCGAAATATTCCGTTTTTTGCCCTAATTCTGAAAAAAAGATTAAACTCCTCATACATTCCTCACTGAACCGGAATAATATCGTCATATCCCAAATGTTCCATTCGGGGAAAAAAAGCTGCCGTTTATATGACAATAGTGGAACATAAGTGTGCATGTAAACATATTCACTGTCTCCATGATATCAGTTTGCATGAAGGAATACTTGAGAACAGGAATGTCCCTTTTGTCCTGTGAAGCCTGTCATTTTAAAATTGGAAGTGGAATCTCTTAGGTCCTCACCGTGAAACGCAGCCTCTACAATAACAGCTTTATATTTTCAGCAAAGGCCACTGTGTTGTTGAGAGTAGCTACAGCACAAGACAAACTGGTTGAGCTCTGCCGATAGAAAATCCAAGGACAAACATGCCGCAGGAAGCTACAGGCCACAATAAAGTCCAGTGCAGACACACAACAACACTGGCCACTTAGCAAAGAAAAGAAGCCAGGAAATACTAGATAACTCAATAACCTGTCCCTGTAGTTTTTTTTTGCTTTCTGTCAGGCATATGGCGCTCTTAAGGCAATCTGGTATTACTGACTGCCTGGGAGGCTAAATTCATATCTAGCTGCCCCTGTATGGCTTTACTTCCTGTCAGGCATCTGGTATTGTCTGGCAGCCTCCCTACTCTAGCTTGGCTCCCTGGGAGGCGTATCATGGCATTCTGCTACCCAACAGACTGCTTGTATGTCGAACAGCCTGTAGCAAATATCACTTTGTACCTAATGCCTCTAAGACCCGAGTTTAAAAATGCAGCGTGTAAGGCCAATTCCACATTCTAGAAATGATCAAATGCTTTGGCAAAATTATTCCTTGAGTGTGTGTGTGTGTGTGTGTGTG
>JAPQRN010000013.1:8558106-8575116 GCA_037367275.1 Coranthus polyacanthus
GTGTGTGTGTGTGTGTGTGTGTGAGTGTGTGTTCTAATCGTCGATGCCACCGTAAATGTCTGCATCTAGGTGTTCATGGTGAGGTGATCATCATGTGAAAGTAGTTCTGTTGGACGCAAAACATGGTTTTTAAAGTTGACAGGTTTATGGTACACATAACAGCAGATGGAAGTAAATATTTGCAATTAGCCATAATCTTTTTTACAAAGAGTCTCAAGAGTGGCCAGGAAATAGGAATTTGTCTTCTCTTGATAAAAACTTTAATTAGAAACATAGCCACCAGCGGAAATGATCAGGTTCAAAGCAGATTGGGAGCAGTTGGACGCTTGTTTCTTATTTAATTGACAGTAAAATGTGGTTTTCAGGAATGCAAGCTGAAATAATAAGACACAGTCAGCTCAAGAATTTGAAGATTTAGTATTAAGACCAGGGGTCTGTGTCACAAAGCCAGTTCAACAGATCCCGGATCTCTTTCTGTTTCTCTGTTTGACAAAACCAAACATTCGCAGTCACGCTACATGGTTTCATGAAAGTGATTTTCAACGGGCTCTGTCAACCCAAGGTTTCTGACTCTGGTTATGAGCGTGTTGATATAAAAAGGACAGTGTTGGAACCAGGCGACCAGTGACAAATATCAACAAGTCTACGCTGCATATTTCTCACAAGAAGAACAGACTATCATTTTAAACAGACAGGAGGAATTAAAAAAAATATAACACAGGCTTAAAGAAGCACAGCTGCTGCAGCCAAAGCCAAGACGGAAAGCTGACAACAAACTGTCCACTGTGTGAAGTTAATAATCTTATGAATATCACATCATTAAGGCGCGAGTACATCTGCCTATAATTACAATAGCTTATTCCACGTTCTTACATATAATATTTTACCCTGTGAGACCATTGTAGCCTTATTCTTTCAGCTCAATCCTGCCACTGTTAAACATTATGTGAGCACGTAAAGAAAAAATCTAAAAACAGAATTCCAACAGGTAAATAGGCTTTATGTCAAATATTATAAGGTCACCAAGTTCAGGCTTTAGTGCTGTATTGATTAGACATTATATGACTATACAAAGGAGAACCAAAGGTTTAAGTGGTCTTTATAATTCTTGTCTTCCTCAGATACCCTCTTACACTCTGCTCAGCGCATCAAAGTTTTTTCCTCGGTTACCTCGCTAACCCTTTAATCCTGCTTTGTGATACAGGCCCCAGGTGAAGTAAGGCAGAGCAATCACTGAGCTATCTGGGAAGGCATTTTAAGTACCCGAGTCGTGGGTTGAATTTGCAACCCGCCTGCTAACTTTGGCGTTTTTAGGGCCCTGTTTCGAGGTGTGGATGCACTCGATACGCATTGAGATCTGATCCGTCGGACCACGTTCTATGCCCCACATGGATATATTCTTCTGATGGTGTGTACGTACATGAATGCATCTTGGCCCACACTGAAGAGCCACCTACTCAGCTGGCATCCTCCGCTCTGAGCACACACCCATTCACCCGCAAATGGCATCATATTAAAGGAAAGTCTGAAAATTTCCAAACGCCCATAGAGAAAAGTGAGAAAATCAAATATTCAGTCTGCGTAATCCAGTTGAAACTGCGAACCGTGTTTTTACATGATTCAATCATAACATCTCCTGCGTATGTCATGCAAGAGAACTATCTAAATGCAATCATCTGAGTTGTCATGTTGCTATTTAAGATATGTTGACTGACAACGGTGACTCACGCGTTGAGTAACAGGCAAGAAAACATTCCACCTTAGATGATGCAGTAACCTCTGTGTGGCACAGCGAAATAATTCTTTTCTTTTTTCAAAGGTAAGATAAGATATCCTTTATTGTACCCTCGGGGAAATTTGGCTTGGGCAGTAGTGCTACATAAAGCTGCACTGGCAAAAAAAACAACAAAATAATACAAATACACTACAGCACCGCATCAGGACATGATTATACATATATAGAACAGCACTACATCTATAAACAGCAACAGATTCATACAAGACTAAGAAAGAAATTCAACAGCACTAAGATTTACTTTTTCTTCCAGAATAACATCCTTTCATTCATCATTTACGCTTCTTTATTTGCGATGCATTTACACAGAAACCTGTTAAACTTGGCAGATTGTGATGCCTCCAAAGCCTACATGAACTGAGACACTTTCAGCTCCGAGATGACCTTGCCTATTTGCATATAGAGCGGAGAATGCGAGATCCGATCACAAGCGATCACTCAAGATGCACGTGGAGACGCATTTTAATGCCAGGCGTGAACTGACGTGCTTAGAGCTGTCCATTTGTGATCTGTCACATAAACACATGTCGGAGCCAGGTCTTGTCGCTGCACACTTTAAGCAGAGGAAAATAGCTTTTCAAAACTAAAGAAATTCAAGGGTTCACAGTGACAATCTTCGACTTGATACGACCTCAAAACGGACAGCTGAAAACTTCCCACGAGCAATGGCGTCACGTGTGCAAAAAATGTTTTGTTCATTTAAACTGAAACTTGTGATTGGTGATAACATTTTGAAAGAAGTCACCCGTCATTGTGCAAGCTTTATGTGTATTTTCAAATACTTTGGTAAAGTGTGATTCAATGTAGAACATGCTGTGCTTTCAGTAATGACACTGAATATGTCACGGACATATCTAAACACCCTTTGAAACGTTATTCAAAGAATGTCTGTCAGTTTTCTTAGCAAGAATGAAGACTTGTGGAGATCAAGAGGCTAAATGGGTTTTCATGTTATGAAGTGCCAGACACTTAGTCGTAGTGAAATTTGATAACTGTGTAGCATTTTATGGGCGATTTTTTACATTTTTTTTTATTGCAGACATGATGTCTTTCCCCATCATGTGGACGCATCTGATTGAACTTACGGTTCTTGTCTGGAAAGTGAAATGTTGTGAAATGAATGAATGAATGAATGACTCGCGACCCCAGACTGCGCACAGTCAATTTCATACAAAACTCTCGGAAGGTCTCGGTAGTAGGTGATGCTAGTTGGTGTGAAATTACCCAAAGACATGAATACAAATAAGAAGAATAATGAGAGCCAAAACATTAGGGTTCCAGTAACTTCGCTGTCTGGACCCCTAATAATGACAACAAAAACAATAGGGATCCTACAGCTTTGCTGCTCGGAGCTGTAATTACAGTTCCAGATATCGGTGCTCATTGTGTATGATCAGCTATTTGCAGAAAGACTTGAACTTGCATGTGCACAGACTCAAGGACAGCTCTAGCCAATTTTACAAAAGGACATGCATGAATCACTAATGTTGCTACAATAACCTACATTCAATAATACATTATACAAATATTTCAGATAGTTTCAAAGGGCTCCTGCCAGCTGAATTTCAACATAACTTCCCAAAGGCACCCATAGACTGGCAGACTTGAAAGAAGAAGAATTGGAATAGACAGAGATGCAGTCTGACTCCTCAAGGTGGACTGCAGGCATCAGTGCAAATTTTCAAGATACAGAACCTGAAAACATGGCAGCGGCATCAAACAGTCCACCGCATCTTGAACCGAATCCCAGTCCGCCTGAGCCGGTAGACAAAAGCAACGCCAGGAGAAAAGTGTGAAACTTTCTTCATTGACGGAGCTGACAAGGATGGACATCCAAACAGCATATCAAAAGTAAAAGTTGCAATTTAGCTGTCAAGTGCAGTGGAATCACAGCTTGCACAGTGTGTTTCATCCCCGTGGTATTGTGGAATTGATTCATTTTTAAAATACTTCTTTCACACTTAAAAGCAGCGTCTTGGCTTTCAGAATTATCGGCGAATTTTGAATTAGATTCTGCCAAATTCTCAACAGATGCAAACCAGTATCGTCAGAGGGGAAAAGCGGAGTGATTTAAATTAACCCGGGTTACGTAGTTCAAGCAAATGCATCCAATGGGATTATGTGGAGCTCTTCGAATGGATTTGTGAGTGTTATGTGTCGGAGTGAAAGAATACTGAGCTTTCTGCAGCCAGATGTCTGCAGAGCAATCCCTCTGCACAATTACCTCCGGACATCTGGGACCTATAAACACAGCGAGCAAGCTCCGGCTCTGTCTCTTTCTCTTTGTCCCTCATTGTCTCTTTATCATTGTCCTCCTCTCTTAGGTCTTTTTCTTCCTGTTGTTTCTCTCACATACATGCCCACATTTGTTCTCCTCACCACCCCCCTGCACGCATACATTTATTCCTCTCCATTCCTTCCTCTCTTGTACATGTACGTCACTGTCTTCCTTACTACACTACCTCTGCTTCTGCACACACTTATACAATCTCTCTTTCTTTGTCTCAGCTAGTGTCTGCCTCCTCTCCAATCCTCCTCTCCTCTCTTCCTTTTCTTCTTTCACTTGTCACTCAATCTGACTTTTGTCAAAACACCACCTCCTTCCTGGGCACCAACAACAGCAAAACCTATTTGCTATTCAAATAGTTTACCGAGTTCCCAGTGCAAGTCATTATGCAAATGGTAAACACTGCTGGGCAACTTACTTGGAAAATATAACCCACTACTCCTTTCGTATTGGATAAATCTACTCTATTTTTTTCTGCCAAAGTAATTAGATTACATGCGCATTTCTTTCCAAGACCAACCCGGCTCTGTCAAAGGTGCCTTTCAGCGACTTCAATGCCTCCGCACCCACGTGTTTACAGAAAAACTACATGGGGATTAGCGAGCATTTGGAGGCATTTTCTGACCATCAATGACAGGCTTAAACCTGTGACTGTACACAGAAATCCTGTCATCACAGAATACACATAACCCTATAAACAATGCTGGTCGTGTGTTGGTTTAGTCGAGTTTCTTTACATCACAACAACGAGGTAGATAAGCCTGTTTTTCCAATGGGGTTCTCAAGGTGAAGATATGAACGTTTTCCACGCGCAAAGGTTACCATCAAACATAAGAAATGACAGAAATATTACAACAAGCATGGCAAGCTTTCACTTGACGTAAGGGATTCTGACCTTTACTAAAAACACATGTTCAATTTCTTCAAGTGGGATAACCAGCGGCTACAACATTTTAATAAGACAACTATGTAATGAAGGCTGTGACCAGTATTTAAAAATACTTTGGTCAGGAGTTGTAATGTCCTCAGGGCTACCCCAAAAACCTCGTCCTAGATTTTGCATGTATTGTTCCTTAAATTCATTCAGCAATACCATGCTGTTTTGAACCTTTTTGTACTATTTTTATGCCTCAGTGATATCTCAGGTATGCCTTGAAGGAGTTTCTTTAAACATGTCTATTTAAAAACGTTCAAGATCTTGATGGACAACGGCCAAGGTCGCTCTGACGTCACGTCCGTCCCATTCTCGTCATTACATCTCAGGTTTTTGGTCAGGAAGTCATGAATTAATTCTGCTAATTGTGACAAAATGACGAACAAATGTATAAAAGGGTCAAATTATGATGCGATAGCATTATATATCGAAAAGGTCAAAGCCTGAGGTTACTGTGACGTCATAATGCTCGGCAAAAGGCAAGGCGAGTTTATTTAATGCACAGTTAGTTACGTTGTTTTTTTGCTTTAAATATTTCCACTTACCTGAGCATGTGGTACGTTCCAATTAGGCTGAGAAGATAAAAGGCCACTCGCTGGGAAGTTGTGGGGGGTTTTTTTGTTGGAGCTTCCCAAGAGGCGGCATTTGTTTATTGGTGATTTGTCTTTGTCAGCTTGAGTTACTGTTGTTGAGTATCCTAGGGTTAAATTTAGCCTCTATGCCCTTTCTATTTGTTAATAAATTCCCCCTCTCTCACTGACTTGAATTACAACTTCTCCCTGCCAACCTGCTTCTCCATTCCCCATCCCTTTCGAAGTGGTCTACCGCAAAATCATCTGCCCTTTGAGGTGGCAGGGCACCAACCTAAACTGGAGTCGCTGTATTACTTTAGTTGGGGCTGCCTCCCAAAAAACCTCCAACTCCAGAGGGAAGCTAATGGACCTGCATCAGTCCCATCTAATGTCCTGATAAGGGTACAAATGCACCATCTCCTCTTAAAAATGTCCAAGTAGTGCAGCGTGACTCTGATTCCCAACATAATTTCTACTTGGTTTTATGACTTTCCACTGAAAGGCTCATGTTTTACAACAAAGATATAATGAAAGTTTTCTCCACAGAGAGTTGAGCGTAATCACTACAATACAAAAAAACGTTCTCTTGATTTGCAGTGACTTTATTTATAACAGTTTTATTATTGCTGATAAGCACACAGTAATTGACTTTACTTTAAAAAAAAAAAAAAACATTCATTAAAAAAATAATAGGTACATCTTGTTCTGGACAGGATGCAAACCACGCTGCTTGTGTCTAAAATAATACACTTAGCCTCAGGAAATAGCTTTACCTGGAAAAAACTGTTTCAAATGCTTATCGTGAATTTGCGTCTGCAGGTATTATCGGGTGGTCACGCAACAAACAAAAAATAACAAGATGAGAACGAGCTCGTGTGTGTCATTGTGCACAATTCAAATGTGCTTTGTTTGTGGAGGGTAAAATGTAAGAGGCTCGGAGTGAGCACGTCCTGTTTGTACCCCAGCTGAGGCGAGGATAAATAATTTCTCTGTAGCAGAAGTCTACAGCGTCTTGTGATGATTATTGGAGCCAGAGGAGTAAACGGGGCCCGGGAAAGTTTACCATGGCCCAGATAGCTCAGGTAGGCTGTCACGGCAATCTAAATATGACCAGCAAGGAAAAAGTCAGTGTGAGGTAACTGTTTTTGTCCAGAGGATAAACAGCGGAGCACAGGAGGCTGATTTAAAGGGAATGAAGGTGGGTGGCTGTGTGTGGTTGGAACAACAATACTTCCCCTCAATAATGTAAGGGAGAATTGCATTTCCCTGCTTTGCATGTTCATTGTTCTGCTGCATGCATACAATAATAAACCATCTAATAGTTCCATTTTAAAAGCCACATTTCAGAAGTGGATGTCCAAGATTCTTTTAGTATTGTAATTTATTTATGTTTACAATAACCGATGCTCTTGAGGACAATTTAACATGCTTAACCCTTGAAGTGACGGGTAAAATGCACTTTGTACTTCTTGCTTGTTGAGCTCATTTCCACACTTTGAACTCGTGAACCTTTTTCTCCCCTCACTGCGCGGCGAGAACGCAGCTTTTTCCGCGTGTCGACACTTCCTCCCAGTGTTTATGTTCATTGCTCGCTTGCACTGTAACATATTGAGATGCAAAAGGGCATCTGAGAACCAGGAGATGGAGGAGAGAAGGAGGAAAAGAAGTCATAGCATGAGTGAGGGAAATATAAAAGGTCTGACCGGAGTCAATGGCTTTTTCATTTGTCACTGAAACATAAAAAGCTATATTCTCTCCGACTGCACACTGCTGTTTCCCCCTCAATATTATTGACCCGGTCTGTCCCTGATGGCTTTCTGAATATGGGACGAGGCATTCATTTATTCGCTGATGTCGACGAGAGTCCTTGAACTACTTGTCCCCGTCATCTGCAGTTTCAGGTGGGACTGTTGACCTTGTAAAACAACTCGAGCGAGGCTCTCAGTACATGCAGATCCCCACTCGGGGCCCTCTTGTCACAAAGCATCTTGTAGGGACACTAATCTGGGATCACTGGCAGGGTTACATGAATGCACTTCAAGCGATCCAGATAAATGATAGGGAATGAAATGAGCTTTTTAACTCTGCCATTAAAAGGATTTCTGAGAGTAAATCATTTCATAATGAAAGCAAAAAAAAAAAAGTTAAAGCGAAAATGTACTTCTTGACATTTGAAACTTCAAGAGACAGTTGACAGTGTGTTTTGGAACAGATTAAATGTTGACTCTTGCGGTCTTAACGCTAGGTTTTGTCTCACGACGTTCCATAAATAGCTACTAATGCAGTGATGAATGACAGCGAGGTTCTTCTATAAACTAAATTATGGCACACAGCCAGTTGCTTTTCTCATCAATATTTAAACAAGTGTTTCCTTGGCTCAGTTCACACCCTTTGGATTCGTTCAAATACAGTTAGCCACGTTGCGGCTTCAAACAGTTAATTATTGGCATGCGGCCAGAGAGATGAACTTCAGCTCATGCCTTGGCTCTTGACAAGCTGATTGCTTTGGACTTCACGGGGGGATGATGGGAGTGCATATTTGAGGATGACCACAGGGACGTGGCCCAGGTATCTCATTGCTGAAACAGGAGAGTGAAGCTGTCAAGGTGTGACATACGAGCTAATGACCTTTGGCCTCGGCAATGCATTAGTGTGGGAGTGCGGTAAGGTAAAGCTCTAACACAAAAACGCTTTGAATGCTGTTGAAAAGACAGGAAAGTGTGTTACTAAGCATCTAACTACAACCAGAGCTCTCTTCAGATGTGCCTGACTTGAAGAAATCTGTCTCTGGCACTCCCAACTAGATCAAATATATTATTTTCTACTCATGTTTATCACGTGTGGTCCTTTTCTTCACATAATCCTGCAAGGCAGTCAAGATTTAAGGCATTAAAAAGACAATTGTTTGTGAAATACTTCCACGTAATCCTATGACCCACTTTTGGTCTTTTCAGCAAAAAAACCTCATTGAATTCCTTTATATGGCTTTATCACAGGGTTCTCTCAAGGAATAAATTTCCATCATATAATGTAAATATGAACTCCTGCCATCTTTTTAAAAAGATGATTCGTATACAGGCACTCAGCCTAATGACGACTTTTGTGGTGGGTGAGCAAAGCACGAATCAGACCTGACCCTGTTTATTTAAAAAAAAAAATAAATAGAAGCTTCTTTTTGATGTTTTTTTGATGCTGATTGTTCCTTTCCTTTCCAAGCCATCTGTACCCTTGATAAAATAATAGTGATGATGTTGCAGGTATTGTGCAAGACTTGTAAGAGCGGCATTAAGGATCGGATTACCACAAAAAAGTTCCCGTGAGAATATTGTTGTTTGTCAGGTGATGCGTGCAAGCACACTGCAAATCTTTTCCATGTGACAGATATCGCGACGGTGATCTTATTTAGATGCTAAACTTGAGTCCACTTTAGAAAACAAAAAACATCATACTCCGGCACTGCTTTGCGATACGAGGCCAGTATATCTGGATGAGCGACTTCAAGTTACCTCCTTTCCTTTACTCATTTTTCACTGTGTTTAAGTGATACTTAGTTGGGAAAATGTGGTTGTTTAGCTTGGCCCTGGGAGTGTAAACTAAGCCAATGAGTTGATTTCCTTTTCAAGAGCAGACAGGTTGTACAACCTAAACTACAGTCTGCAAAGCTAAAGGTCGGAGAGGTTTCATTTTTGGAAAATAGCGCACTCCCTACGTTTGAGAATGGGCCAATAAAAAAACAGTTGTATTGGCAAACAGCGCACTTCCTAGTCATGTAAACCTCTTTGAGTTGCAGACATTTGTCACTTCAGTATGAGTCAAGAAACTAAAGTAGTTTAACGTTTAGTCATGAAGACTGAGTTAAGCAAAGCTCGTTAGAAACCTGTTCATATTTCACACCAGATGTTCATATTTGCACTTAAACAACCCCGCTTTTTTAATGAGCGGGTGTAATGAGCAATGTTATTTGGCAATAATACTCGATTTGAACTCCAGCTTTTCATATAACTGAGCACGTTGGCAAATACAAGGGGTCACTGAATGGTTTGAGAATAAAAAATAATGCGAATCATTACAGTAACCGGATCTCAACCCAGCTGAACACATCGGTGTGTTCACGTGTGTTTCCATCTGGCTGGTTTTATTTTTTTTTTGCATTTGCGAGAGGTGGAAAAGTTGTATATTATTGTATGAAATACTACATCGAACTGGCAAACTCATAAACCACGATGATGTTGAGAACCAGCCCTCAATTAATATTCACATAACAGTAGTGAACGGAAACTTTCTGAGAATTTGGTCAAAATTTGTCTGCAGCTGCCTTTTTATACAAGTATCAGACACAGAGCAATGTTAGAATTTAACATCAGCCCCGAGTTTTCCTTCTGACCCACTAATGAATAATTAAGTCTAATATTTATTCCGTTCCTGCCTCAGTATATTGTCTGAGTCAAAATCAAGTTTCAAGAGTAAGTTCACCAGATAGTCTTTACTGTAGGTTATGAAACCGAAACAGTGAGCTTTAAAATGCTGTCTAAATAAAGGGGAACTTTGTTTTCAAGTCTGCGGTGCTTCAAAGCAGCCACGTTTGGCATGTGTTTTTTTTTTTTTTTTTTTGCATAACACAAATTCCCAGGGGAACTTTATAAAACGTCACGCATACTGTTCAAACGCACCAAAACATGTGATTTTTTTTTTTTTTTTTTTCTTCTCTCCTCCCGTGTTATCGGTGGAGCTCTACAGCAGGTAAATGAACACCATGTGACAAGCTGTAAAGCGTACAGCCTGGCGATACCACTGGACTTCCATTGATCTTAAACCTCTGCCGGTGGGGAAAATCTGTCACCTTCAAGGGGGGGGGAAAGTGAAAGCAGATAAGTCTCGTAAGACTCTGACTAGAAGCAGACCTGAACAGTCCATATGGTCTCGTAAAGAATACGGCCCACTACGTAAACATTGCCTTTTTTTTTTTTTTTTTGAGAAAGCTTAAGAGTCGACACTAACCAGATGGAAGCCTGTGCATCGCAGAGCTGCACTGAGTAGAAAAGCCTTCAGTGAGCTGTTCTGTTTAGCTCTACTTCTTTGACTTTTACACTTAAACAGAAGAGGGGAATCCTCGGGTTGTGATGGTTTTTCACTATTGTCCTCTTCATGTTCCATCTTGGCCCAATAAGGATACACAGTATGAGGGCGATCCTTCCAGCCGTGATGAATGTATTCTTCTGTGTGTAAACACTGGGCCTCATGCAAGAACCACTTGTGCAGACAAATTTGTTCTTGTTATGCGAGTGCGTCAGGAGAACTTGCCATATTCACCATTTTTTTCGGATTTTGACATTTATTTCAGGTTACGAACACTAGTTTGAATAGTGTGTAATTAGTTTTCTGCAATTCTACGCTATGCTGTTCACGAAATAATTGCATATTTCATCATTTTGAAGCAATTTTCAGTTTGAAAACCCTATGCACTTCTTGTTTGACACAGCTGGTGGCACAGGTGAGATTCATCGTGTTTCTGTGGGTCATGAAAATGTTCTGGCATGAGGCCCATTGTTTAAGATGCTGCAAATAACAGAAGAATGCTAGACGGGTGGTACTTACGTGTTAAAAACTCTGCAACCAATACCTCCGTGAGGCTCAGTGATGATTATCTATCATTTAATTCGTTATTTAATTACAAATGTCGAAGACTTAAAAAGTTATGGTAAAAATGTACACGCAGTTAAGCCTGTGTGGCGATAATATTTGGAATTTTGACGTCACTAGAGACAGTTGCACCAATATAATGTCATTTATTGTAGTAGTTCATTTAAATATCTAAGTCTTAGACAACCATGTAGTGGACGTCCCTTCGACGACACGGTACTAGCAGAGGAAAACCTCGGACCCCTTGTTTTGAAGCACAATAACCTGACACTTTAAACACAGCCTCCTTGATCATCCGACAGAGAAAACCAAAAACACGTGTCACCTCCTGCTCTCTGAAACTGATGAGAACGCCTATTGTTTCTGAAAAGCACACTTCACACATACTTGTGTCTGCTCTTTTTATTGCTCATTGCGCGATGCATCAAAAATGCTGTGATCGCATCTTCAGAATCCCTCTGATGTCTCAAACACCCGAATGAAACTCAGCGACATCAGTAGCATTTTGGCATCGTCGAGTTTTTTTTTGCGGCCTGTTCAGACATCATGAATCCACCCTGGCTTGGAATTTCCTGTGAAGACTGTGCATCCATTCATAACCCGATAACTGTGATACGACCCATCCTCTGTAGTCTCCATGACCTCACTGGAGAGTTCCCCCAAATCATTCCAGATCAAAGAATGTAGTGTTTGATCTGTAGATAATAGTGTAGAGACCCCCCCGAAACTCATACTCGCTTCATCCCCCCAATTTGTGCAGCTGTTTTTTTGGGGTTTTTTTTTGCTTTTTTTTCTCTGAATTGCCATCCTAAATGAAAATCATTTTTAAAACGTACAACGCAAAAAGTCAAAAGGGTCGAGCACTTAGTGAAGTAATGGTGCCATTTAGCATCGCCAGTCTCCCAGTTTGTGTGACCTAGATAGAGAATGACACGAGCAGACTGTGGTGACTCGAATCGCTTCCATTTGCTCCACACTGCAGCACCGCTGATACATTTCTGCTGAGAGATAGGACGACTCTGTCAAGCACAATATGCAAATTTCTACACTCTCACAAAAACCATCCGACGTTTTGCTTCAAATTTAAGGATCTGCTTCAGCAACTGGGAAAAGTTTTTTTTTTTTTTTTTCGGTTTGCGTGTCTCAAGCACAGTCTTGCACTTTCCTCGTTGCTGCATGCATTCTGCAGGATTTCCCTTTCCTTCTTAGTTTTTATTTCATTCTTGAGCATCACAACTTCGGAGCATCAGGTTTTGTGTGTTTGTTGCTTGTTAAATGCTAAATGCTCAAATGAGAAATCTTGCATGTACGCTGCGTAAAGACGTTTGACAAGGACAAATTCTTCAAACTCCTGAGTGGCCGTCCTCATTTCACTGTTTACATATTCATGAGGAGCAACTGATATTGTGGTCTATGAGACCTTCATCAGCATGAAGACATATTGAGACGATGACAAATTGGCACGCGTCCATGACCGTGCGCGGGCAGACAATCACGCACGCACGTACGCCGCTATGCTGGAGTCCACGAAAGGGGACGATCCAAGGGCATCTTCTGGTCCCAGACGCTTCCTAGTCTGACAAATCTGCCTCACTCTGCACTTTCTGCATAATTCCCTATACTACGGCTCCTAAATGACCTGCGTGATCGCCATGAATATCAATGTCACACGTGTCGGGCTGCATCAATTTGGTGGAGGTTTGATGCATGTCGCCGACTTGGTCGTTAAAATGCTCTGCTGGGCTGGAGGAGGAGGAGGAGGAGGGGGAGGAAGATGCATAAGCAGGATATTGCTGGCTGAAGCATTTATGTCACCTTAAAAAGCAATACATACGTCACTTTGAGGAATGTAATAGAAACTGGAGGTCCGTTACGCTGTTGGAGAGCTCCTTTGCAATTTTAAGCAACTTTGTCAATGTCACTTGCTGGAAAAATTATCGTTCGTTTGACCTCCTATGTGATCATAACAGAAATGATGTTTTTAGTAGTGTTACCTCTGACTTTCACAAACACGGCAGCATGAAAAATGTAATTCTGACGGCCAAACTGTATGCTGCTTACAACTCCAGAGACCGCTGCGCATTTGATTGTGTTGCATGTACATCGACGCCGCTGTAGGAGTCTCACAGATCAATGAATGATGGATTAATCAAAAACCATTCCAGCTATATGAATGAGATCTTGTTTGTAGGAATATTGACGAGACATAACCGTACACAGTGTAGCTCCTGATAGAATTTAATAGCTTGTGGACAGCAACATACTGTATATCAGACATTGGCAACACATACTTGTTAACATGTAATTAATTAGAAAGTCCTTTAGGTCATTCAAAGCAGTGGATTATGTGAGCTTAAAAATGTACTCAGAATCCCAAAAGAATTTTAATAGCCGGAGTAAAGGGGAAAGAAAAAGAAAAACAACTTCCCACATTATATTGAATGTGCAGTCTTTGGGGGTGCAAAATCCAACAAGCTTTTTATTTGGCATTTACTAAATATCTGAGTTGAGTATAACTGAGGTTGTTGTTACGAGGCAAGACAGAAATGAAACTTCTGGATGAGTTACTGATAATCAAGTTAGACTGAGCCGTAGACTTTAATGCAAAAGTAAAAGAAACTAGACTTGACCATTAAAACTTTCGTTTTTAACACCCCCTAACTGCAAAACTGATTCACGTTTTGTAAGGTAGCAGAAGCAAAGAGTCCCATTGTACCCAGTCCATTTGTAGGAAAAGCCTGGAATCGGCTGCAGCCCATGAGTGGGTACTTTATACCACTAAATGTTTGACCATTATTATGCTGGATTATGTCACAGCGGGGCTCCTGCTGTCATTCCATGTCACTTTCTCTAATATGAAACAGACCACCACTGGTAATCAGCCAGGACAAGTGCCCTTCAAATAAAATCTCGCTCTGCCAGGTTCCAACATGGCCATCAGCATCAGCTGCTGCAGCTTCTGACCTCTGGAGCTGGCCGCTCTCCACCACACATTACAGTTGTATAATGAGGACCGATAAAACTGAACTCGTATTTTAAAGGTTAGATTCGTCCTGAATTAGTATACAGTATTGGCTCAGAGTAAATTCACAATCAAACTCTCTATATTTTGCAATCCTACTGCAAGCTTCTTCTTTTTTCTAAATGCTTCAGGAGTGCTTTATTTATTGATTGCTTTTTGTGAAGTGCACAAGAATCAATAGAACATCCCCCAAACCATCCCTATCTGACATTTCAGGCAGACAAAGGCAAACACGTAATTATTTGACGCAAATGAGAGAATGTTTTATTTTTTTTGTTTTTTTTTGTTTTTTTTTGTAAAGCCAGAAATATCCATGGCCAGGAGACACTACAAAGTAATTTTTTGTTAACTCTCTGGTGACTTCAATAACGGACTGAAATGATCCCTTCGGTTATTTTCAGCCTGCTCTGTCTCGTCTCTGAATCACAGCCCAGAGATTCACATGACATGCTGCTAGTTTACCTTTAAAGAAAAATTATCGTGTGAAAAGCAATGGCCTGATCTTTTACATGCCTGTTCAGTGTGACCACTATAAGCCAAGCCAGCGTAGGCAGTTGCGTGTGCAGTGCTGCTGCGCTATAAAAATAATTGCATGGACAGCGTGCCTAGAGTAAATTTGGACCTGTGCCTTTGAGTTTTTTTTTTTTCCTCCAAGCCCACTCTTATGTCACTTTTCAGGACATCACATTTGGTGAGGGAACTTTACTTTACAGTGATAAGCCCTACTCTTTGGTACAAATAGTTCCCTTTGTGCTAAGTACATAATCAAGTGGACAACCAGATGAAGCTGATGTTTCCTGATGCATAGCTTAGAGCATTTAAACTTATATTTGAAGTAGGACAGAAATGCCTACTGTGAGCTAAACTGCAATTCTTTTGAAGTAGGAAACAAAAAATGCTGTGCATCAGTATCTGTTCTGGGTCTTACTGTGTGGTGCAAGTTTCTAAACTTAAGCTTTTCTGGCATACCTTGATCATACACTTCTTCAGTAACAGTACGATGGAGCTATCAATAATTGATCACATTTTTCACCAGAACAAAATGCGTGTCCTATTCAAGGAGAGCTGTTGTCTGCAGTCATTTTATCAGGCGTCTGAAGACCCAAAAAAAAGACAGTTTCAAACTTCAACAGTCCTTAACCACCGTCTCTTCTTTTGAAGTAAAGAAAAGATCATTTGAGTGGAATTGACAAGTCCAAGCACAGCAGTTTATCTGGAAGAAGAAAAAAAATGCACTCTCTTGCAAAACAGTGAATATAATTCACAATGCATTCAAATCCTTCCAGGGATTTCAAATTTGTTCTCAGTCATGCACAGACATGCCATCTAAGTACAGGTTGACCTAGCTAAATGGGAGGTCAGGACTTATAATTCTATAACCAACATGCAGACTTCTTGATGTAGAAAAATGGGCTCAGAGTTCAGCGGCTGGTTGTAAAGGCATCCATTTGCAATATATGTCTGTGGCAGCCATGTGTTCTAAGAAATGTCCTGTGATGCCTGGAATCCGATCAGCTTTTCCTGAGGGGAACACACATGCATTTTACATGATCCGTGCACATAAAGTGGGCACTAAGTCGAGGAAAAACCGCTCTCTATAATACCAGCCGGTGATAGAAAATGTGACATGACATATATACTGTAGCTTATGCTCCTTGTGGAGTGGATCATACAGCGTCAAGGGACTGTGGAGTGCATATGATGAAGTAAACACTGATTAGAAGGGAAAAAAAAGCATATAAACACTGAGGAAGTGATCCAAAACTAAACAGAAAAAGCAGGAAGAGACCCATCTGGAATCTCCTCTATTAGTGATGATTTTACCTTTAAGGGGATGAAGACTGAACGTCCCTGCTCATTACTGTAAAAGAGCGACAACAGGAGGTGCTCCCACAGTGACAACGCGATCACTGTCACATACTTGGGTACGATCCTGTTTTATTAACTTAACATGGTGAGATGCTGCTACTCTCTGCGGATGGCGGATGCCTTGTTGTGCTGCAGATGAAATGAAGCGAACATGAAACGTGGTAGATCACTAAATATCGCCAGAAGCAGATCCAGAGGGGGAATGGTTTGAAAGGGAGAGAGAGAGAAAAAAAAAAGAATGCTCCATGTTAAATATATTCATAATAACAATTATAGAATGAGATTAGAAAGGTTTATATGACGCATTCAGACTGGAAGGTTATGTAAGATTACATGGAAGTAATTGTCCCTCCAGGATGTTTGCTGTAGTATCCCAGAAAGCACAAACAAACAAACTTTCACTCATTTTCTATATTGCAGACCTTTTTTTTTTTTCTGGAAATATAAAGTTTTGATCATTATCAAAAAGAGTCATGTTTTAATCCAGAAGAGAATGATCAGACTCATCTTGACACATGCATAATTAGAACGCAATCCCAACTGCTCTGTTAATTAAAGCAGACTGTGAGGTTAGATAAAATAAGATGGGATTAGATGAATCTCATTGTCCTCTGAGGACTTTCCCCTAGCTCAATTAACTTGGCAAATAACCTGAATAAAATACGAGTGTATTGCAATATTAATTTTTCTGCTAGGAAATGGATACTGTACATCATATGAATTATGCAACAAAAAGAGCGCCTAACGTTCATATGTGTGCACATGCTTACAATGTGAAAATATGATCTGCAGAGTAAAAAGAAGGTCCATTATCAGGGCTGTAACCCGGCAGGAAGTTTTGGCTGCTATCTCCACACCATCACCCTCCTTTTGTTTCTTTCTGGCTCTGGC
>JAPQRN010000013.1:8582836-8596665 GCA_037367275.1 Coranthus polyacanthus
GCTGATAAACGCATATCTGGAAATGTTGATATGAAATGTAGTTTTGATTCAGAGACACTGAGATTACACATATCCTCGCTTTGCAGAGACGTACAATGACAACATTTTATTCTGGCGGCTGGGTTGCACAAAACGCGTTCGGTTCAAGTGGTTCATTAGCATTTCCCTCACAAAAAAATCTTTGTTTTCCACGGGTGAAATCCACAAGAAAATCTGCAAAGTGCACAACACTGTTTTGTGGAAGGATGCGCATGCTTTACTGATCTGTGCCACTTTCTGGTGTGACCTGGAACTAAACATTTCAACCTCAATCTTCTTAACCTTCCAGCACTTAGCCTGTGAAAGTGCGACAGTCAGTCTTGTCCGTGTCGACATGCAACACTGGTGCAACTAATTAACATGACAATAACATGTTAGGCAGCAATGAAACGTTTGTTCTCTGACAGTCGCAGGATTTTATTTGATTTTTACAAACCGCCCCAATAATGTCTTCGCAATGCAGCACGTAAACTTAAAAAAATGATTTCTCTCTTTTTATGACAGTGATACATATTCATAGCAACCACCTACAGCACTGCACCTTAACTTTATGCAGATGACTGTTAAAGCTAAAATGACCAGCCTTCACTCATTTTCTGTCTCGTTTGCTCTCAGTAATAACATCTTTTCAGCTCATTCAAAGGTCCCTGCTTAGCCACAACTGTCACTTTTAATTTTAATCGAACCAATTTTAGAAACGGCGTCGTCCTATAGGAAACTGGGAAAATGTCTTCTCACCTAAAGATCCTTACTTTGAATTGTTTCACTCTCATTCAATACGCTGTCTTCCTGTGCAAAAGTAGAAAATAGGATATGAAATACTAGGATGGGCAGATAGGTGAAAACCACAAAACCCTTGTTTTTATTCTCTTTGAGAGTTTACCACAGGGGGCATTCTATTATCCCTGTTTCCCTCTATATTTCCACACCTATTTATATTTTTTTTTTCCTTTTTTATCTATTGTCAGAAGCAGCAGAATCATTACTCCTCAACATCCCCACTGCCAGCGATGCAACTGCAGGTCCCAGTACCTAATTCAGTCCTCTCTATTCTCCAAACGCGACGCAGTCTAACTGCGGCTCAGAGCTCTGGATCTGCACATACCTCTAATTGCCAGTGCCTGTCCTTTCCACTGAGTCATTAGTACCATAATGCACTGTGACATCTATCTTTGGGCCAGAATGCTGTGCTCAGCTCACTGTGGTCACTTCTGCCAACAGGAACATAAGCACAAGGCTATATTATTAGGAAGGAAACCGAAAATACAACCGCACATAGCTTCCTTCCTTGAGTGATATTTCAGATAATATGGGGCTGGCTTTATTGTTCCAGTGACACATGCCTTCACACTTTGAACAATGAATAAATTCACTTTTTGTTCTATTTTGTCATAAGATGAGTAGGGCATTTTCAATATCAACATACCAACTAAGCAATTTGGTGGTGATATCTACAACAATATTGCTTTCATTTAGAGCACACAGATGTCATATAAAGCACTTCCCAGTGATTGTCACATTAAAGGTGTTACATGTAGTACTGACATTCCAAATTATCAACAGCAGGGGGAAGTCACGTACCAGGACGTGCTCGCGGCTCCAAAAACCACCAGCGAATTAAGGCGACGACTCCAGAGACTGTGTCACTCGCTGAATGAAGTTTGAAACTCAGTGTTCACACGCATCGGTATTATGGTGTCACCGAGTTTTCTCCTTCAAAACAAAACTCAGACAGCCGCTCAGAATAACACTGTGTCTTGGAATCTTCACGTGCTGCGTCGGCCGATAGTTTACATTGTAGCTCTGTTAGCTTAGCTCTGTTTTTTAGGCTGAGGACGGCCACAGTAAAACCTCTACGGTTTTGAATTGTCCAGACAAGGTCGGATCGGTCACAGTTGAACCGTGGATCGACAAACGGCAGCAACATAATAACATAACATAGTAACTTTACACCTTCATAAGCTTCATAATCAAACTCACGAGAAGAAACGCTGCGACTTCAGCATCACACTGGACAACGGAAATGCTTCTATCTTTAATCACTTTGTCACTTCTATGTTTCAAGTTTCAATAAATATATTTAAATCATCATGGCTGTTGTGTTTTTTATGTCTTTGGTAAAGTAGGACATGACATGTTTTATCTGTGATAGTCGATGTTTTCTCCATAAAGGAGTGCTATAAAACTGAAAAAAAAAGACATGAATTAAGGACTGTGTGAAGTGCATGTAAAAATGAGTTAATCTGAATTAACGTAGCACTCAGTCTTAGCGTGTAATACATATGACAGAGTATTTGACAGACGGTTAACAAACAAACAAACAAACAAAGGTGATTGAAGCTTGAATTCCTTGAAGAAATACCTCCTGGCTGAGGATAAAAATAAGATAGAAAAAGGTAATGAGACAAAAGGTATAGAAAGGAAAATCAACATATGTTAATGTCAAAAAATGCCACACATTGCAGTAAAAACTGCACAACCTAAGTAATCATTTAGCTTAATGATCCGGTTCCTTCACTATCTGAGGGCCTCAACACGCCATGCAGGGATACTTTGTGAACTAGTGTAGCATTTTATAGCTACCAAACTTATTTCATAGCCCATCTGCTGCGCTACCTTACTGTACCTGACCCTGGTGGTGATGAGTTTTCGCAGAGACTATTGTTTGTTTGTTCTTTTTAGAGATATACAGGACACAGGACACAAATCCCTCGGTAATACGCTGGAAGTCAGGTCACGGAGTTTCTGCGGCGCTGGCACAAAGAGCCGAAGTCTTCAGACGCGTACTCTGAATAGGCCCTGACACCACCTGAGGCCTTTAATTTGACCATATTACACGGGGAGTGTTAAATAAGAGCCAGGCAGACAACGTAAAATGGGGTCTAAAGGTTGTAAATGGAAATCCTGACTTTTATTTAGGAGCATATGATAGATAGGGACGCACTGTGGGGATTAGATTCTTTTTATCTCAGGAGAGGTAAAAGAAATAAATGCTACCCTGCTGGTGATAGGTTCCGCTAGAAGCAAATGTATGCAGAAATCAGAAGAGGATAATAAAAGTGCCAAGTTGTAACAAAACTGGATCATCACTTGACCAAAGGGACGTCAGCACACATACTCCAAATAAAGCTAGTCCTTGTTCCTGGCACTATAGCTGGGTCAATGTTCCCTCTCACATTTTCTCGTGGTACTGATAAAGTCCTCGACTGTGTCCCCCTACAGAGTGTGACGTCACCTGAGGCGTTTTTAATCTGCTGTTACACATTTGTTCACAAGTCGGAGTTGCTGCTCTGCCCCGTAGCCCCGAGGGATTGCGATACTAAGCTGAAATCGCAACAGGGGGAAACAGCATAATGTGGCGCCTAATTTAGGCCTCGGTATGTTTGTATGACCTAACGAATTCAGATATTAAATCATAACACTTAACTTGTGGCCAGAAATACACACTCCATTTCACCTTTCACTTTTGGCCGGAAGCGTTGCTCTGTGCCTTGAATAAAAACTGCGGGGAAAAAAAAAAAAAAAAAAAAGCACATGAAGTGTAAGATCAGGGGATAATTTGCAGAAACTTACATTCATTCTTCACTGTCAGCACGCTATGCATCACGGAACAGTGAGAAGCTTATAGTGGAAGTATGGTTGTCGGGAGCCAAAGGTGGTCATTTGGGCTGTTGGCTCATCCAGAAAGAATTAGATTTTGTATCAAATGATGAATAAGAGGCAAAAGGAAAAAGTCTGGGCTTTCTTTTGAAGATGAGCCTAATTGGCCTCCATGTTGAAATCTGTTATAATAGTGGCACCGAAATGAAAGAAAAGCATCCGTGTCCTGAGGAAAATGTCCAAGGTTTTATGTAGTGGCACATTCTAATGAAACGCATAATGCTTGTTTTCAGCTGAAATATGACATCCGTAATGATAATTATGGCTATTATCTATTCCTTACTGTGTTTCTAGATATAGTCGTGATGCAAGTCGCAATGAGGCATGAACGCATTAACAAGGCACCCATAAGTATATAATTAGGAATGTTATGGCCTTTTATATATTTTTTTTTATAAATCGTGTACTTTATTTTAATTCTTTCTGTCTGCAAAAAAAAAAAAAAAAAAAAAGTGGTAAAGATATATATTTTTTGCACAAATGATGACTAAAATCAAATTGTTAAGCCATAAATCCAAGTGAGTAAAAAGGGGAAATCCAAAGTTCGAAAATCCACGTTTTCATAAAGTGTCCTTGAGACCAGTGGATTTAACTTTCCCCTTTTAGTTTACAGTTTAAATAAAGCCCACAGACTGCCGCGACTATTTTTATAATTCTTTAATAAGCGGTAATGAAACTTAATCACAGCGCTCTTCAGATCCAAACCCTTCCAGATCGAGATATTAAGTTGTAAAATTGAGAAAAGAATCCCATTTTCTCCTTGGCTAATGCATCTTTTAGCAGTGCTTTGAAAATCCCCTGTGAGGGTTATTTGAATATCAATAAGCCAAGAGACTGTGTGTGATCAAAAAGCCTCCTGAGTCAAAAGTTTGCAGGCGAGCACGGATGACCCAGACAGATGGCAGCTCTCAATCCCCGGACAGTGAAAATGAGACTCAAGGCAAAACTTGAGAGGGATGAAATTTGAGCGAGCTTAAGAGGGTTGTGTTTCTCTATGAGAGTGGGAGAAAAAGCGACGCTCTGTCTGTCTAGAGGGGGATCTGGACAGATTAAAGACTGGTATTTATGGGAGAGGTTTGTAGTTTTTAGATGTTTATTTTACAGCTGGGGTCTGTGTTTCCTTGCAAGGTCGACCTACTGCAGTAAAAGGGAATGCCACTCAAGAATCCCAACAGGTTTTGTTTTTTGTGTTTTTGTTTTGTGTTTTTCTTCACTGTCCAACGCAGGATGTAGAGGAATATTAAATTCTCAGTGCTACAAGGCAGAAAACCTGAGGAACATCCAGAACTGCACAGCCTGATCGCTAAAAAAACTTCCATTTGGCTCAAACAAGACCTTGGCTCCCAGAGGGTGAATATTGCCTATTAAACTCTACGCAAAGCTACATTAAATAATGCTTTAATGCAGACAATACTGTTCCACACCAAGGGAGTCTAATGTCTGAATAAAAAAGGGTAATTAAACTGTATTTCATGAGGGTCATCTTCCGAGTTTTCGGTTTATGCTGATTCATATTTGCTCCTTTTACTTTTCACTGGACTACAGCACAATATTTACCGAAACACAAGATGTGATGTAACCACTCCTGAGGCCAGGAAACTACAGAGGGATAAACACCCGCTGTCTTAGAGAAAAGCTTCCAGAAAGCCTGCTTCCAGTCCACATGAATCTTGACCAAAACGGCTCTCTGAAATCAAGAACGGAAACTTTCATGTGCGCTCGGTGGGGAGATTCAGAGCTGCCTGCTAACAAAATGATGAAACCATCACAAGCTGGCGAGAGTGGCACTGATAAAATGTTGCGAAATTGACAGCATGCTTAAATTAGCATAATTAGCTCCAACAGCAGCAATTAGGCCGTCTAGAATCTTTCATCAAAGCCAAAAGTGTCTGTGTGGCCTTTTGATCTCATTTAAATTCCAGCGTATGATTCCAGTAATAAGGTGACTGACACATCTGACAAGACAAGCGAGCGGGAGCGGGAATTCATCTCTTTGCCGGCGCATTTCAAGCGACGAACAAAAAGTGAAATACATGGGATGTAAAAACTTTGAGGCTCCTCGCAGGCCTCCCTCCCATCACGACTTTGAGTAAACGGAGTTTTTACCCTCGACTTGGAACTCAAAGCAATAAACTGTGGCATTTTAATGAAAATAAATGCCACTTTCCCTCCACGCGTTACAGCGATTCGCCCTATTTATCATCACAGTCGTTAGTGATCATAAATTGCGTTTGTGTTGACTACCATATATTTAATGTTGTGAATTTAAGGCGCCTGCTGTTCCTCTGATATTCTTCCAGTTTTTGCAAGAGTCACGCGTCAAAGTATTTGAATAACACGACAGCGTCTTTGCAAATTCAGGCCTCCGCACAGAAAAGAGTGAACATTTTCAAACCTCATTCTATATTTATGCATCTTATCGGCAAAAAAGAAAAAAACATTCAGGGACACCAGCTATAGAATAGTAAGAAGAGTAAATCAGCTGCATAACTCTCACCTTAGAATAAAAACAATTGAAACCATTAAAATGCCAGTAACAACTGCTCGGTTGTTTCCGATTTTAGATCTTCTCATATCAAAGTGTTTTTGAAGCTTTCACGCTTTTTCTCGACGTATCATTTCCATTTAATACTGAATCAGTGAGTATGATAAAAGAAGCTCACTTTTTATTCAGTCTGCATTTTTAAAATCTAATACATAGTTTTCGTCCCAAAAAAAAAAAAAAAAAAAAAAAAAAAAAAGTAAAGACTGAGCAGAGGGAGAGGATAGCTGATGTGGGATGAATTATTTAGTCATGTGAGGATTCTGGGAGTCATTTCGTCACAGGTAAAGGTGAACAAAAACTCATCCTCAGGGTTGCCCCCAGTCATGGAGCTGGCTTCCGTGCTCGCCTGAGGAAACTGTCCATGTACTCAGTCTGCACCAGGAGGGATTTTGGCTCCCGTTTCGCTTCGCATCCTTCCTGTTCTGGTTTCACTCTTTAAAAAAAAAAAAAAAAGTAGTAACAACTGACAAAATGCTCACTTTAATTTGGCAACCTCCTCAGCTCTGGAACACTAAACCTCTTCCCTCTTTGGTGTCACTTTGAGTGAAGGATCTTTGTTTGACAGAGCTCCTCTGCAACGACTCTTATTCAAATAAATTTCCATACAGGAAGTTGTGGCTCAAGTCTTTTTTTTTCCTTTTTTTTTTGTCCGGTCTGTCTTCTGGGCTCTTTTCCCACTAGTGTACAAAACCAAGGTCACACTCCATATGCATATGTGGAAAATGCTTTGTTTTGTGATTGATTACACTCGCTCAATGGTACCAATTAAATTCCCCCCACACAGACTGCATAGTCTGTCTATCTGGCGATTGACAAGACAGCTTACCAAATGCTTTAAAGTGAGTTCTAACACTCGGAAATCCTGTTTTCCACTGTATATTACCAGTTGGTTTTCTATCCCCTTGGTAATAAGATTTTTTACAGATTTTAAAGCTTTAAAACAAACTCAGCTTTATGTAGATTAAGGAAACCATTTTGTGGCCACGGTTCAAACACATTAAACACTCGGGTTAGCAAACATATGACTAACAGCTGGTATTGATTATTATTTTTCTTTGTCGCACTGAAAATTGGCTGTTCAGAAATCAGTATATTAATGTAGAGGAGTGGTGTTTTTTCTTTTTTTGTCACAGCCAACGCTGGTTTGATGGAGTTTCATTGTGCTCGAGGGCTATTTTTATCTAAGAAATGATTCACCCTTTAGAAAGTCTACAAATATATGTGTTTGTGTGTGTGTGTACGAGCCTGCATTTTCCTGCTGTATTTGTTCTAATTATAACGGAGCGGCACGATGCTGAAAATGTTATCCCTCTATCATCTCTCAGCGGCTGCGAGCATTTGACTGAAGCACAAGTGCAGAAAAGACACGCGTAACGACGATTTTACCACACCTAAGAAAATGAGTAAAGTGACATTTGATCGCAGAGCGCATCCTTTGTTTAACGTTTTGCTTCCATCAAAGTAATTCACCTTCCCAACCCGGTCACCAGAATAAAGTCTCACCATTGTACGTTCATGATATCAACGATTTTGAACCAGAAATATGTTCCATGTCGACATTTCCTGATGCACGTATATTGACGTTTTAAGTACTGATAACGCTTGGTTACGCTTAGGGAAAGATATCGGCTTGGTTTACATATTACATCTCGTTTTTGCTCATCGTAAATAAATCACTTTCATCACCTAAATCTAAAAACGTACAGGTTTGATAAAGAAAAGAGTGAAGAACACCGATGTCAAAAAATGACCGACGATGACTGTAGAACTATTCAAACCAAACCACGATCATTTATTTTGTTGGTCCATGTTTACCTTTTTGTGGCTTTACCTTTATCTCACAGCGTTTCCTTTTCCGTGGATCTTTATTAACCTTACTATACGTTAATCATGATAGGAGTGGATCCTGCGGGGAAACTAAATGGAGGATGCTGACAGTGAACATTTTATACCTTCGTAATGCGAGGTACAGATGGCTGACACACAGGAAAAAAGAACAGCTTAAATGTGCCTTGGCATAGATTCAAGCTCGGCTGGTGAGTTGGAAAACTATTCTTCTGAAAGATTTTGATGAGGATAGTAGACAAGGTTTTATATGTGTCTGTCCACTTCTCCCTTTGGCTTCCATGCTGGTTAAGATCTATAGCTATAGCGCAGTGGAGTACTTTTAACCAGCAGGTTACATAAGTGTGAAAGTGTGTCCACTTCAGGTTGTTATACAGCGTCTGGGACCTTTTAAGATTTTATCTTGTGACTTTTAACGTACTTATTCGGGCCCTTTTCTTCAATTTTTCATCCTCACTTAATTCTCTAAAAGGGCTCTGAACACACTTTTAATTGCCCAAGTCTTTGGGAAAGTGTCAGCGTCTACGTGACTAGATTTAACGTGCCAGAGCAATGGTGTAAACACGGACAACAAAGCCGCTTAAAATCTAATATATGTGTGTCCTTAAAAGTTATAAAATACCTCTCGACGCTCTCAAAGCCTTGTCCCATTTCATAATGTTTATCATCCCCGATTTTTTTATATATCAACATTTTCAACGAGGGCTGCAGTGTGTTCATACTTGACCCTGAATGAATATGCTAATCATTAGCTTTTATAATCAGTTTGAAAGTACTAACCTAAAGTCAGGGCAAGGTCAGCTAGTAATACATGACTTCTTTGACTCCAGATGTAAACATCACCATAATGGCTTCAATTAAAAAAAACCCTTGTGCCGTTAAGTGTGTTACCATGAATCAATGAATATAATAATCTCTATGTAAATTAATGGGAATGCACTTAACTTGCGGGGGAAAAAAAATATAAAATGGAGATGGGTCAAAGTTCCTCATTTAATCTATGAAACACAACACTTACAAGAGGAATCACAAACTTCCTACACAGAAGCTGTACGTGGTGATTATCCTCATTTCTTCAGTCTTGGATTTTTCCGACTAGCACCACTGAACAAGTGTGTGCTTTCATTTTAGTAGTATTGGCATAAAAGTAAAAAGTGAGCAAGCCAATGTTCTGATTGTGTTCTGTTACAACAGCAGTGGATTGTTAAGGAATAACGATCCCATAATTTTTAACAGACTTTCCCATTCTTAATGATTGATTGCTGTGGTGCCCATAAAAGGATTACACATTGATCTCCTTCATCCCAAATCACTGTTCTACTACACTACCTGGGCAAGTTAAATGAAGCAGAAACATGTTCGACCCATAATCTTGCATTTTCTCGGTCTCATTTCACCTGCTGCACATTTCTGAGCTTTATCTCGGATGTGATAAGTGTCGGAAATGGCGAAAAAGCAGTCCGGGATCACGAGACGCGCGGGGAGCTCACGTCAAGCGATATCGGTTGCTGTCCCCTATCTCCTTCAAACCGCGGACTCGTCACAGCTCTCGAACCTGGCGTTGCTTTTGTATGAATATTTAAGAAAGCGTCTCAGTCAAGTGGAAAAACATACATTACAAATTTGAGGTAAACACGTTTTTAATGAGGATGTAATAGGTTTTTAATGGGTTTTCGGCGCCCCAGGGTTGAGAAAGCCGCTCAGTCTGGGTAAGTTTCAATTTAAGCGTAATAAAGTTTAAAACTGTTAACGCACCGGTGGTGATCAACGGTTGCGGCATCCCTCCATCACAGTAAACCGGGAGTAACGTATTGTGTGCAAATGTTTACTGCTAATTGCTCGGTGCCAACTTGACCGTCTGCTACTCTACGTTCCCATGCACTCTGGATACAAAGGAGAGAGGCTTTTGTGTTTACCAGGTGTAGACTGTACTAATAAAGGGACGGGGATAGCATGACAACTCCCCTTCACTTTTCATAACAGAGGGGCGCCTGCCAGGCACCTTTTGGCACTTAACGAATCGTGTTTACAGCGACCAACACAATTTATAGCTCCCGTCCATGACTGTTTGACAAGCTGCCTGCGCACTTGAATATATTTTCCTACACTCCAATGGTTCACAGCAAAGACGTCCCTTCTCACTCTGCAGACAAGCGTTGGAGGCGTTGCTTTTGAAACACAACAGGTTACAAATAACTAAGTTGCCCTGTTTGAAATGTAGTGAGAAATGTAAATATTTTAAGTGCGTCATCAGTAATGCAGCTTATTGCATTTTGATTACTTGTCTCAGAAATGTTCCAAACTGGGAAATAAAGCTGAAAATATAAATTTAAACCTGACAGTATAACTCTCACAATAGTACTCAACACCGGGTTTGACATCAAGCATTTCAGGGGTGACAGCATTTTCAGTGCTCATAAACAAGCTTTACACTGTTCGCCAACGTCGGAGCCCTTTTATGATTTTAGAAGGAAAATATTGTTGAATTTCTGCGGAATTGCTCGTGCTGCCAAACCAATGGAGCCTTTCTCAAATGTGGATACAGCTCTTTGTAAGCTTTTAATGATGCCGCACCCAGATTTGTCCCGACGGCTTTGCTGACCTGCGTTGTCCTGAAGTCTGCAGAGGGAAGGCATTCCTACGAGGTGAAATGTTATACTGTAGACAGAAATGTTTTAATCCTCCAGAGGGGAAATTCAAGTGCTACTGCAGACCAAATCAAACAAATACTCCTAATAAATGCATACACTTCTTACCGAAAACACTATATTCGGATGTAACCCAGCATCCAATTAGTAGTAGCTGTAATGGATTATGCATTATTTTAGAATTTCATTACGTAACACTGTTATATATAACACGTTTACCCTGCATACAGTACGCACACACACATGCACACAGACAAACAACTCAAAGCAGACTTGTTTGTGGTTGCAAGTGTCGATGTGGTCTTGCCAGTCTTCTGCTGCTTTAAGTGAAGATCTCCTTCAAAAGTAGCTGCCGGAGCAGTGGAATGCTGACCTATTTAGCTCCGTTGTAAAGCACAAGGGGTCTGTGGGAACAAGAACATATAAACACATTCAGGCAAAAAGAGTGCCTACAACACATACATGCGAAAATAACAACCTATACGTACGCATAAGTGCAGATGTGAATACACACACACACACCTCGACTAAGAAGGCCAAAAAGAAATCCTCTCGATAGACGCGGTTCTCGGGAAACAACAAACATAGCTGTAATGTATTCACAGATGGAGCTTTGAGAGGCTTTTGCTCAGCGAAAGCTCTGACTTCTTCGCACCGTGACAATGCGGCCTCTAAGCCACTGATACCTGAGGCTGAGGTTTTCATCCGTGTGTGTGCGTGCGTGCGCGCGCGCGTCCACGTGCCCGAGGTGGATCTGCTCGGCGCACGGGTGTTCTGTGAAGTTGGATTCAACTCATGCTGCCTCTGAGCCAATGACACCTTCTTGTTTCGCCATCACTTTGATGTGCTGTCTGATTCTTACAACTTATTCTTTCTTCATACCTCCTGGTTAGTCCTGCTGCATAGCGGGGAGCCTGGATACTCTGTGGTCTGTGGCTTACATAAATAGCCAGCAACACTCAAAACATCCCTCACAAATTGTTTGAATAGAATTTTCGCGTTTCAGTTATTAAACACAGAAAGCAGCATTGTCTGCTCAGCCTCTACAAATATATTTGATTCTGCCGGCAACTTTTTTTTTTATTTGTTTCGGTTTTTATTTGTAAACATTCATTTAGGAATACATTTTTCTACGGGGTTGTGCAGTGTGGGCTGATTGCTTGCGATGGATATTGTTTATTTTATTCATTTTTAATCTCAGCTTCTTTTTTTTTTTCCCTGCAAATGCTCATCTGAGTATCTTTAGAAACAACCCTAAAAAAAGAACTCCATGCAGCCTGAAGCTAAAATAGTTGTTTTTTTTTGTTGTTGTTGAGTTTTCATTTTTCCAACAGATGCATAGCGTCTGAACCCAAAGCCCAGCTTCTTTACCGGTACTGGTTTGAAAGAAAAGTGTTTACAGGAATTTCAAATGTATAATATGAAATGGTGAAGGCAGCCGTGCCAAGGCTGATTATGTGAATGCTGAACGTTGAATCTGTTAAGTACAATATTCCTCTGTAAAAAGAAATATGCCCCGCAACGTTAATTCTATGTGCTGAATCTACTCCAAAAAAGCTTCTACATTAGCTGTCCTCAAGGAATGCCACTTACAGAAATGTCACCTGCAACTAAATCAAAGAAAAGAACAGCACTTAACCCCGGACAAGCTACCCAAAAACGCCACAGATATTTGTACTAATAAGTCGATGCCAGGAGACAGAAAAGACACAGTACATTAAGTCGTTTGAACTTCTGAACTTGAAAGACCTGAGACAAACAGTGTCCTGTAAGTTTCCCTGCGTATTTCATGGCGACTTCACGCTGCTTCTTTTCACAAGAAATGAGCAAAACAGCCGCAAGTTAACACACAACTAAAGCCTGCAAAAACATCTAGGACTTTATTTTAAACCTTAAACTATCATATAACAAATCAGACGCTTTCAAGTAGAATATGTATGATTCAGTAGAGTAAAGGAGTTACTAAATGAGGATTAATTAGTGGATGAAACATACACCGTAGATGTGACGTCAGCTCTGATTGTTTTAGGGATGCTCCCTGCTGGTTTTGCTCTGCTGTTTGCTTTGCAGATGATGGAATTAGCTGGAAGGTGTTGGGGTCTCGACTCTAGGTTTCCAGAACGCTGCCTCAATCTCGTACCCTGGCCTCCTTCATCCAGCTCTGCTGCAACATCACTAATTCCTCTCCTGTTTTCTCACCAAACCATTTAGTTAGTTGTTAGTTATTTCTTTTTTTTTTTTTCTTAATTTATATTCCTGTGCGTGGCCTCCGTTCTTGTTGACAGCCTTGAGCCAGATGTTGACAGTCCTCAGCCTCATCCTAAAATTGTACCAAAGGTGTAGTGCTGGGAAACTAGAGCTTTTCTTTAAGGCTCCCGCAGACTGTGAGATTTCAGCAGTCTTACAAGTTTATTACCAGCCGTACTGCGCGATATGGATTTAATAAACTACTAAAATACACAGCGTGCATGCAGACTGCGTGATGATAACACGTACTGAATCTCAGGCGTTATCGTCAGGGTTTGTATAGTTGGCAGTAGTTTTGTTGCTCCATATATTTAGGCCTTGCTTTTACCAGCTTAGGTATAAACAGTGACGGGCACTAGATGTCCCCTTTGACCCTTTGTTATTCGTTTTTATGCCGCAAGTGGTTAGAGCAGTCGGTGCACTTCCATGACTGTCAGGTGAATTTCAGCGTGCTGAAAGTTACCCAGGTTACTGGGCTTTGTGCTTAATGTATCCTGCCACTAACCTGCATGGAGCCTGGGATCAGAGTGAGTCAGAAAGGACCGGTCCCCATGTCCACACTCACAGCCTCACAGACTTTGAGGAAAATTCTCGGTAAGTCCCCGAGGGCTTAGGTCTGTCCCGATGTAAAACCATGAAGTGACTGGCGGCTTTCTCGCAGACACTTTCCGTAAGTATTGAACCGCTGCAGACTTCTGCTGGGAATGAACCACAGTTCCTATTATTTACCTGGGGAAGACCAGAACCAGTGGGTGTGCTGGCACGCTGAAATGTACGGGGGAAACACTGTATTAACGCAGATTTAAGGTGGTTCATAAAAGCACGTGCAAAGGACAGGATTACAC
>JAPQRN010000013.1:8596765-8607829 GCA_037367275.1 Coranthus polyacanthus
AAATGTACGGGGGAAACACTGTATTAACGCAGATTTAAGGTGGTTCATAAAAGCACGTGCAAAGGACAGGATTACACATGTCTTTTTATAAAGATAAAAAGACATGTGTAATCAAAAATGAGTACATTTATTATTGCCAATTAAAAAATTCCAAAACCACGAAGGTATGAAACAATTCCTACTATTTTTCGGTCCTAGTATTGGTTAGACAGTCAGCCAGAGGGATGGGGTTTCCTATTTAAAACAGCACTTCATCTGGTAGTGCTTTGTTATTACTCACATGTGGTGTGTTGTTACTGGGGAAAAGAATGCCCTTTGGTGAAGTATTTGTGAAATGGTTTCAACTGCAGACTTTGTTCAATCTCAGAGTGAAGAGTTACTTAACTTCTATAAAAGAGCTCAGCTCTCCAAAGCGGCTGATTCTTACAGTGTCGAGCTTCCAGAGAAGTTAAATAAAGATGAGCTGCTGGCTTCATTAAAGGCCCACTTGTTGGAGCAAAAGGTTTCGTCTGTCCTGGTGGAGGCAGTAGGTGCGCCTGTGGCAAGTAGTGCTGCTTCTGGTGTGGGTTCTCTCTGTGTGGGTGAGTTCGGCAGAGTGACTGGTACAGCTCTTGTTCCGACTGGGCTCGAGGCTGGGTTGAGATTTAAGCAAATACAAAACAGCTTCTCCTGCTACAAAACACAACAATGTGCCGGATGATGTCAGGAAAGTTACGGCAAGATGCCCGTCTTAGGGAAGCAGAACTAGCCCGTGTTTAGGCAAAACAATAGTTTGAGCCTGGGCTCGGGAGATCGCAGCGTTCATTTCTCCCAGCGGTTTGTGTTCCAGCACAGCCATGCCATTTGGGTTACATAATTCTCCAGTCACTTTCCAGCGCCTCATTAAGAAGGTGGTGTCAGCTCTGGCGGGTTTCACTGTGTATTTAGTTGATATAAAGTGACTCTTGGGGGATCATCTTCTGCACATGTGGGTCCTATTTCACCTTCTGGCCTGAGCTCATCTGACTGTTAATCTGGCAAAGGCAGAGTTTGCTAAGGTAACTGTCACTTACATGGTCAAAGCCGTTGGCCAAGGGCAGGTTCTTCCAGTAAGAGCAAAGGTGTTGGCAGCGGACCAGTTTCCTGCCCCGACTGCCAACAAAGAACTACGTATGTTGGCGTACTATTACGGATTTTGTAAAAAAAAAAAAAAATTCCACGGTGGTTGCTCCTTTCACTTCTTCTTAGCCCAGAGGTTAGAAGTTTGACTCTCCCCTGCCAACAAGCAATTGAGTCAAGTCTTTGTTGTAACAATATCCTCTATACTGTTTGTTTGTTTGTTTGTTTGTCTATTTATGTCTTTGCAACTCCTTTATCAAAACGCAGTTTACATATTTTTAAACTTTCAAACACCTAAGCGCCTTTCAGCATTATTCCTATACATTTAGAATCTGCATTATGAGCTGAACATCCGTTTTGTAACTTTTTAACTTGACATGTCAGCATAATTTCCTGAAAACACATTATTCTGCACGGAGCTTACAAAATTACATGCTCTAACTGAAGAAAATCAATGAATGCCTCCAGGGCTTGTCAAATCACTTTAATATGTTTCCCGTTGAGCAAACTCCACCTGAAGGAAGGTGTTTGACAAGATTTAACATCACTGATTTTAATGTTCCCATACAATAGCTGGCAATATATCACATCAGAAAAACTAAATCCATGGATGGATGGCCGATTTTCTAATCTGATTATCACTGTCATAATCGCTTTTTTTTTTCCTTTAAGTCAAGCAAAATATATTTCCCAAGTTCCCATCTGTTCTAAAATCAGCATTCACTTTTGTTGAAGGAGTGGATTTTTCCATCTTTCTTTCTCTCGATCAGCAGCGATTTTTATTTTCCGTGCTTATTCACTTCTGTGTTTATCCTCATTACAGCCTTAAGCCCAGTTAAGTTGTTGACGTGTTGTGTAAAACACAAAACAAACATTATATTACTGCACATTTTGAACAGATGCAATTCAATAATACTCCACAAATTTCCACCCAAAGCTGCGACTGTTTTTGAAACATAAGTATGGAGCTCCAGCTTTCTCGGCGGTGCTATACATACCATAAAACTGCCAATTAACAATCTGCTTGGAAAACTGTATTGCTGCTGCATCTCAATGAAAATGTTTACCGGTAGATACTATGCTCCACTGAATGCTGGCTGCAATGCATGCTGCATTTACAATAAGCAAACCTTTTGTTATCACAAGAGGTTTGGAATTTGTTGACGTGGTTACAGACATGGTATCCTTCCTGGAATCTAAAAGCAACAAAATGCTCCCCTCCCTGCATAATACTACACCTGCTCTGCAGCTTTGTAGGCAAGTCGCCATTTGTTTCCTGTCTGACTGGCTAATTAACGAACTTCTCATTTATCAAAGGTAATAGCTAGTGAGCAGTGTTCAGTACTCGGAGTAGAAAGTGAATAAAAGAAAGAGGAAAAAAAAGGAACAGCAGGGAGGAGATGAGACGTTGATGGCAAAGCAACAAGGACATGCAAAATTCGTGTCCAGCGATAGGAGAATAAACTTCCTGGCTTCTCAAGAAAAGAGAAAGAAAGATTTCTTAGAAAGCCTACACGTTTAGCCATTCTTTTAAGTCAACTTGAATTCATTTAGATAGAAAATCTAGTCTCAAATGTAGCACAGAATGCTGATGCCGCACACACGTACATCGTAACCACTCGAAAATAAAAAAAAAAAAATTAAAAACAAGACACTTTATCATGATGCGAAAAATCAACGTCGCCAGTTAATAAACTGAACTGTACTGTAAAAACGATACTCTATATTTACAGAGTAACTGCTCTTAAAGTGACTGTTTCTTCAACATCCTGTTTACCAACATGTCGTGTCAGCACAAGCAAGGTAAGATTTGCTTGCATGAAACCACTGCAATTTAGAGCCAGCCCAGGAATGAAATAGGGGAATGCCCTGAGGCTGGTACATCAAGAAAGTGACACTATCAAAACCAGTATGAGGATCATGAGACAATTTTTACCCAGCTTACTCTCTAGGTATCAGACCTCTGAGACTAACACAATTCCCCGAGCTATTACTTTTTTTCTCGGACGCTGAGCTGTTATCAAGTTATGTTGTGTTTACGTCAGAAACGAGGCTGATACATGATTAATCATGAGACCAGCTAAGCTGCCGTGAGAGTGTTTCTGGGAAAAGCTTCAAAATAATTCTCACAACTGCCTCCTTTCACTTGCACTTTGTTCCATTCAGTGAAGACATTTGTTTTTATTATCAGTTAATCAAAGCATCCAGATGTCAGTCACCGCTGAAAAGGCACTAAAATATGTTTAGACATGCCTTTAAATTACATATTAGCTTTCTGCACCCATGAGATGCAGATGTGCCTCCAGATAATCATGCTGTTTAATTTCTCTGAGGAATTACAGATATTTAGCTTAATCTGAGGTACAAATATAGGTTCAACCAACAAGAGACCAAACAGACAAATTGATTTAAAATCAAATGTATCCCCCATTTTTTTTTTTCCTGACAAACAACCGTCAAAATATAAAATCACTGGGAGTCATTATTCAGTCCCTTTTTATGGATTTATATGTTTATCAAAATATGGTTGTTGCCTCTGAGGGAAAATCAAGATGCATATTTTATGAGCAGAGGGATTTTGATGCCACATCTGCACATACAGACTGGATGCTCTTTTTTTTCATCCACACTCATGTGTCGATCCATCACATATTTGTAAGAACACGAGACACGCGTGCGTGTTTTTCTGCAACACAACACAAAGCGAACTAAACTAAACTGGGCTCGACTCGATCTTATAGATCAGCAATCCTGCTCTGATCAGTGGGCACATGAATACTTTGAAGCTCTCTGCAGTCAAAAAAAAAATAATAAATCCTCTTCAAAGATCTGCTTATGCAACAGATGGGATTTCACCTCAGGTCCTCCACGCGGGAAACCAAAGATTTACCAGTCAGCAAAAGCCCGAATGAATCCTTCCTGGCCGGGAGAGATATTTATGCTTATAGGGTTTCAGGCAGAGCTGCAAGTTCCTCCTCTTTCTGTCATATGGCTTCCCCTTCTTCCCTGGTTAGTAAAGCCTTAGGGGTCTGAAAGTGACCCTTAGGGATCAAGGGGTCATCTCTTTACGCCTGTAAACAAAGCCCACCCATGGGCAGGTGTTCCAAATGACCTATGATGACCTCAAAGTAGGTTATCATGATCCAGTCTTGATAAGTAGCCCCACAGGAACACAAGAGGAGTTCGCGTCGCTTCTAACCGCGATCGTCAGGGTTCACAATCGTGGGAGAGGTAGATTCACGTCACCCGCCTTCTGGGCTCAATTTACAACGTGAGGCATTGTTATATAGAAACCATATGGATTTGTTTTTTTCTTTTCATCGCCTGGATCCCTGGAAGCAGAAAAGCACTGAAGAGAAAATCTACTCAGCAGCAAGTCACAAAGCTGTGTTCTCAGAAAACATTTGACCATACATCAACTTCTCGGCCACAAAAGTATAATATATATATATTTTTTTTTAATAACGCGAACCTAGTAGCTGAGGCACTGAAGCAGGAGTCTTGGGAATCTATTAACATGCAGCGGCCACAAGTAACAGTAGAAGCTAAAGGGATGAGTGGAGCTGCTCAGGTGCACCAGGACCACAGGGGATGTTAATATATACAATATGGGACTTGTATCCACAGTGGAGGAGTACCTGCCGACTGCCTCGTCGTGCTCAAGTGCTCTACAGAAATGTAATATTAGATCAGCGTGTTGTGTGGTATATCGTATTCCATCGTGCTCACAGTATATCAAATTGATGTCTTTTCTTCCTAATTGGTGCATCTCTCTTATCCATCTGTGGCTGCCGGTGCTCTTCTGGGACCCGGCTGACTTCGTCACAGACATATGTTGAGGAGAACAGCTTCAGCGATAAACACGACGTATTACAGCTGCATTTGTCACAGGACAGCTAGTTTTGGAAATTATATGGCAAAAAAGGAATAATACAGGAAGAAAGGAAAATGCGTGTGCATGCATATTGAACACTGTGACAAAAATGTATTACTTACTGTATGTTTTACTGTAATCCAACCCCCTCAGCGGACTCAGTGTACAGTGATAAATGGAATCTATGATCCCAGGGGTTGGTGCCTGGCTTCAACAACCATCTTCACACCTTGCTTCTATTTCATTCCTGGATTTCTGCACCAAATTTCAGTAATTCATGCAATACTTGCTCTGGACCAAAGTGGGGGACCATCACATCCTCACATCAAAAGGATTTGACAGATTTTTTTTTTTGTTTTTGTCAAGGTTGTGAGTTTGTTGTTTGCTCTTCTGATCATATCCGGTTCTTTTAATATAGTGATGCAGTAGTAATCGGTACCATATTTCCTCTGTTGCAGCGAAGGTTAAAACCCTGTCACCTCCTGGATTGAATATAGATTTTGTCTTACAGTGTTTTCTTTTAATGTGCCTCTTGGATATTTTTGGTGACATAGCCATTGGAAACCCATCCAAAATGATTGTTTTTAACTCTGACAATGACCCTTTTAGTGTTTCTTTATCAAAACTCAAACCATGTGTTGGTCCCTTCTTCTGCAAATGCATCAGAAAAAAGGTGACAATATGATTGAGGACACTTTTAATTGAACATTATAGGGAAATGCGAAGGGGGCTTTTAAGATTGCAGTTGTATTTTGATGTGTAACCTCTTTGTTTTCCCACCGACTTTGCAAGCTCTGTGGTGCGTGCATGGCGTGGATGTGAGTCTGTATGTAAACTGAGGCGTGGAGGCACCATCTGATTGGTGGACAACTTGTGAACCTGCTGCTGATTGGTTCCTTTGTGATTATCGTCAACTGTATGAGGAGATGACGCTGCTGTGACGCAGAGGGAACACTCATCCTCCTCTTCTTCTAAACCAGTCACCTTTATCTGCAGCGTGCACACGTAGCTTTCGGCCAACCCTTACAACCCCTACAAAATCCTAAACTTTAAGTCATCTACTTAAAGTTTAGGATTTTGTAGGGGTTGGTTTACATTTTCTTTAATCTCCTTTTATCCTGTTTTTGTTCAGTCTGGGAGGGCGAACTATTATTTCTTTGGTTCGTGTAATTTTGATAGTATTTGATCATATTTTTATATATTCTTTTCATTTGTTATTGTGGCCCAACCCTGAGGCCAGTTTGGATTTCCTAGATCCGTGTATAAATTCTGTAAATCTGACGGTGTTAAATCTCTACAAACTGTAGATGCCTGGGACTTGGTGGGTCACGTTCGAGTGTGTCTCGGCCACCCAGACGGGGCGTAACGCACAGCCAAAAATAGTGTGTAAAATTAAAATCTTTACGTGTACTATGAGAGTGATTGTAGCTCTTGTGATTGTGTTTTGTAAGGTTAGATTCACTGAATGCCTCTTGATTGTTTTCTCTCAACGAAATGGTGTGATTATCTAATCACCGTCAGATGTGCGTCCTATATAACATACCGGAGTCTTTGTCCAGCGGTTCGTTGATCTTGAATACGGCCTGAGGGCTGATTTGTCATTTAGCAAAAAAGAAACACATGTGGAGTCAGAGTGAGTGACACTTTTCTCCAACTCGCAGTGAAGGCTTTTGCAGAAGGTCGCGGAGAATTACACTATCATTAGTTTCCATGTAATCAGATTTTTAAAAACACATTTTCCAAATGTTTTTTGGCTCGTCATGTCATGATTTGCAGGCAGCAGTTGATCTTTCAAACTGCCGTCAACGGCACAAACAGCCACAAGTTCAATCTGCAACACAGCACAGACATCCACATATTATTTCTTGTCACCAACACCACCGGGGAGACGTAAATTGATGCAGTAATCACTCCAACAGTGAATTTCTAAACTTGCTGTAATTAATGAGGATCGTTTTATTAAAAAAAAAAACAAAAAAAAACAAAAAAACATACCGAATATGTCAGCTGTAGCGGACTCAGTGGGCGCTGATTGTGTTTAGCCGAGCTGGAGCTCATTCATACAGTCAAGTATGTGTCATTTATCAAGTGTGGATTTAGACAATGGGAATACACTTTATCTGGTAATTACAACATCCCGAATTTGAGCTCAAAGATATTTGCACATAAAAATGAAGTGCCAAAGCAGTTAGTCAATTTCATCCGCTCTTTGTTTTTTTTCTTTCAGATAAAACTTTGACTACTGTGGGCAGGGTGCTCTCAAATAATGGTGACAGTTGGGGGTATTACTGTTTTTTTTTTTTTTTAACTATACTATTCTCCTGAGACAATATTCAGACTGGTGGGTATCCATTTTCTTTCTGTAGTTTGACTGCTGAAGCAAAAAGTTGAATCAGTTTTAAACAGGGGTGATGTCTGAGCATCCCTTGTCAGCATGACATTGGCATAATGGTTTGAATAAAATCCTTGCCTTTCCAATGAGCTGACACGATTATAATTGGAACAAAAAGAAAGGACATGGCAGCAAATCCATACAAATTTCTCAACTGGTGTAGTTAAAGCAAGGCCAGGCGGAATGTTTCTGTCAAAGTATAGCATCTCATCAGCCCAAATCACTAAGTCTGGATGAAATAAAGACTATCCTGTTCCACTCAGTCGAGAAATTGCTATAAATTGCTATGAAATGTCCTATACATACAGAAAGCAGCTAAATATTTTTTATTTTTTTAACCACACAGAAAGCTCTAAGATCTGACAAATCCGTGCGTCCTTTGCATAAAGGGTGTTATATTTTCTTTCTCTATGTATTGTTCTAGGTTTAAAAAGTATATACATAAGCTATGTTGTCTCTGGCTAATTAGCAGTGATTCAGTGAGGTGCAAAGTGATGCAATTCTTGCACTTCCGAGCATCACGTTGACAATCACACAAGTTAAGATGTATCACGGGGTGGAATGTCTGTAACTTCACAGCAATTCATCCAAACATTTCAAACATTTCACTTCTAAACACAGATGTCAGCGTGATGTTGGAGGAAAAATCAGGCCATGAACCTGCCCAGGGTTTTGTTCTGGAGTCACTTAGCGGGTAAAGGGATCTATTCAAAGGGCAGGTTTAGGTTTATAAAGAATAAATGAAGCAATATCTAGACAAAGGCAGAGCTGGATCAGTTTTGTTTATGTGTTTGTTAAAAGTTTTATGTGCAGTATCGCTTTAGCTAGTAAAACCGATGACACCTGGTTGACAATGCAAACAGGATTTTTGGCCAACAAAACAGCATGAGCTCAGAAGTTGGCAGGCTGCACAGCCGAGCTCAGGTTCAGAAGCTGCAGCAATAGGTTCAAAGTGAATACCTTGTTTTTGTTGGCAGCAATCCAAATAGCAAACTTCACTGTCCAAAGTGCAAAAGCTTCTGCATCAGTTTGAGTTTGGCTCAGTTGGTAAAACATACAGACAGATGACAAATTAAAAGAGAAAAACAACATAAAGCGTCTTAGTAATGTTTTTGGGCTGTCACACGTCGCCAGAACAGCATCAGCAGCTTCTACACGTCTGTCAACTCTACCAGAGGGATGAACACCATGCTCCCAAAAGATATTCCCTCATTTGGCGTTTGGATGACGGTGGAGAGTGAATTTCTGGCATGCCGACCCCAAATCTCCAATAGGTTTTCAATTAGGTTGCGGTCTGGTGACTGTAAAGGCCATAGCATATGATTCACATCATTTTCAATCTCATCAAACCAGTCAGTGACCTCTCGAGTCGGGGGCAGGATCATCCTGGAGGAAACCACTACCGTCAGGCTTTAGTGCGTCATCAGGGGTGGGCAACATTTGTTTTTACAGAAGGAGATGCTGATTTGAAGGGCCACACGTTGGATATCAGCTTTTGTGTGTAAAGCAGTTGTTGGTAATTTCCAGGAAAACGGTGCCAGCTTGGCTTTGAAGTTCAGACTGAAGTTGTTCAGATGGACCATTATGTGTTGGAATCAAGTCAAACTGCAGTACAGACTCACTGAGTCATTCACCTTGAGATTCATTAACATAACGCTGCTTTTTCTGGATTTCTTTTTGGTTGTTTTGTTTTCCTTTGAGGATGTTGTGGGCCAGATTGAGATGATCTACGGGTCGGCCCCAACCCTCAGGCCCTATTTCCCCCCATGTGCTTCCTAAATCCTAATCACTGGTCATGTTGTATTAATTTCCTGACAAGCTGGTTCCAGTTTACATACCCACTCTGGTGCATGACTGTTGGAGGCGCATAATCCTGACTCGTGTATGTTTTGCATATCTGTTAACCTGAGCTAATCCATTCGGGCTTTTTCTGATAAGGACCATATGGAGATGTCTGTTCTTTCACACTCAGGTGTCACAATCTAGACAACAGACTGAATGTCTAACCTGCAGAAGACATTAAAAGGTTTCCAGGTGGGCATATGTGGCACATTTATCGCACCTTTTACTCTGTCTACTTTTCTGTATATATGTATACTTAAAATGAATTAAAAATCATGGCCAGTAGAGAATCAAGTGTGTGACTGTACCTGCCAACTTACTCGGATAATTGCTTTTATTTATTCACGTCTTGTCCTTGTTTTAATGCATTTTACAGTATGTGTTTTTATAAATGTGTGCCCCGTCATGTGCGGTGTTGTTGGCGACTGAAGTCGAAAATGAACAAATTTCCAAAACTGCCGTATTCACAGTAATGTTTCTTATAACGTGCACTGTGCACAAGAAAGGAAGAATTCATGTAAAGTGACGCAATAAAGGTAAGACCTTGCCGCTCTTTGACTCGAGCTAAGAAGATTAGTGAGCATGTTTGGTCAAGCTGCACTGTATGTTTTCTTTCTTGTGTTAAGCTCAGGACAGTTCTCTTTTGCCAGCTCAGCAGCCCTCTAGGCCCATAGCATTTAAGACGGCAGCCTCACTGGAATGCTAACATTTTGTAAGAGGAGTCTGTTGAGAACGGATTTTGTCAGCATATGTTCGGGACACATGGAGATGTTTTGCTTCATCCTTTATTTACCCTCATTATGTCCGGCCTGCCTTCTGTGCTTATAAAATTTTAAGATCTCTGGACATAATCCGTTATGTCGTGGAGTTATAGTTAAAGACGCAGGACGTCTCCGTTTGCATGCAGACATTTAGACAATTTCGTGGAGCCGTTGAGCCACTTATTAGCATTCAAATGACAGTCACAATCTCCGGTGCGGGATGAGTAAAATTAAGCTTGTTGCCTAAAACTGTTAGTGAATAAAGGTTTTGTCTCATCACTGGTTGGAGAGCATGTTGTGCTGACTTCAATTTGAGGGGGGAAAAAATGACACTGAAAACACAGTCTTTCATTACATACCCTGTGGGTGGCATTTAGAAAGCTTGTGCAACTTTTCCAAATCAGTTATCATGCATCTATAATCATCTCTTTTTATATTCAGTGGGTCTTAATAGTTTGTGATTTTTTTATTTATTTATTTTTTCTTCGTCTTCTTTTTTTGGATATCCTCCTCTCTGAATATGACTGCTGGGAAATAATAGTGTTTTGGATGGGAGCCTTCCCTCTGTGCTCTGCTGCCTGTTTCATTTTGGCTGTATTTCTTAAGGCTCTTAAACCCCAAGCATATCCAAGCGCTCATTTGAATCACTCAAAAACTCTCTCTTTCAATCTTCCGCTCTCCCTCATTTCCTCCTTGTCTTCTTTCCCTTTCTTTCCTAATAAGATGCAAGTTATTTTTCTTCTATTAAAAATGAAAAAAAAAAAAAGAAAAAATGCCATTTTTCAGCCCCTGACAAAAAAAAAAACGAAACAAACAAACTTAACATAATGAGAGAGGAATTGTCGATGTTTCAGCACCGGCGTCCTCTCGCAGTGGCAAGTGACGACGTAGCGTTGAGGAAAAAATAATTAGGCTTTTGTTGACAAGAGCTGAAGTGGTGGAATTCTACCGGGCGTGGATCAAAACGATCTATTCATTATTTTAATTGGCCAGTATGAGATGGCGTGGGTGTTTCTATGACTGCGTTAAACAGTGATACTTGTGGCGTATGGGAAATTAGATATGGCCGTTCTTTGTGACTGGAGAATAGAAAGGGG
>JAPQRN010000013.1:8613088-8646243 GCA_037367275.1 Coranthus polyacanthus
GCAAAGAGGAGCCAGGGAAGCACATATTCATGTTGTGGGGGCAGGGGGGCACGTGGTGAGTGATGATGGAAGGGGGGGTTTTGCTCAGGGGAGCAGTTAAGCAGAAAGCGCCTAAGGTGATGTGTTAGTTTCAGAGAAGAACGTATCACCTTGCTTTCCGGAATAATGCTCTCGTACTCAACTCGAAGCTCACAAGTCCATAAACAGACACTAGCCATGCTCACGTGTGCTTGTTTGTTTATGTGTAATAGTTTAGCAAAGCATTTCTAAGTTAATTTCCAGAGCTAATTATCTGCTCTTGGCACTCACTACAGAGATATCTCACTTTGGAGAATGGTATTATTATATTTGGCATCGGGGGACAGATGCATCATTTTCCACAACAATAGATGAAACAGCAAATGGAAAGATTAAGAATTCAATCTGGAGACGGGATCACACACACACACACACACACAAACTCGGCGCGTGTCTTATTCTCGGGGTCTTGGTTCAAACTTGATGTTATGAGATGTACTCATGATTTATGAAAGTATCTGCTCCATCAGTTGGAGTGCAGTCATGTTTTTGTCACTCTCAGACGGCGACTCGACACACTCGTCACAGACACACAAGTGTTTGGTTTCTCCAAATATAGAAGCAAGGGGGGCAGAATAAAGGGACGCTCAGTGAAACCCCGCAACTCCGGGTGGAATATTAAAATATTCAGCTCGCATTAACTCGGAGTTGTTTAGTGTGAATAAGTCCCTTAGTCAGCTTTCTGTGTGAAATAAAAAAAAGAAATAAAATAATCAGAAAATGCTAGTAACAGTTGCTGTAATGAAAAGGAAAGAGGCAAACAAAAAACATTTCTTACCCAAATGCACAAACTGCCCCCCCCCCCCCCAAAAAAAAGCGCTCTTGCTGTGATTCTAAAAACATAAACAGATATAACAACAAAAATAAGACGGAAAAGGCAAAAACAAAGACGCGGGACTCTTTGATGACGCCTCTTTTGTTGCAAAGATGCATCTTCAGGTCAAATAAGGTCCAGACACAGAAGGATGTGAATAAAGAGCCCCTGTAAAATATGGTTTCTAATTGTCTATTAACAACCATCCTGTTTTTTTTTCCTGTTTAATAAGTTTGGTATCCCTGCAACACACATCCTTATTTTTATCTAAGCAGTTTGATGTTTCATCTGCTGTATTTTCACCCGGGAGTCGGTGACGATCCAGAGACGGTAAAGAGACGTCCTCTAACATCAAGTCCTGATTTCCAGTACAAGATAAAGTGAATTTTAAAGATAGGGAAACTCAAATGAGCAACAAATGTGCTAATTATGTGCCATGGTTACATAATGGTGATTATAATAAACCTAATTTTCACATCCAGTATATCTTATATTGTCTTCAAATGATGTTTTTTGAACACCAACATACTAATTTTTCTACCTAATTATTAAAAAATGAAAAAAAAAAAAAAAGGAAAAGCTTTAGGGTGCTGCGTGCAGATTTAATGTCTGTGCTGATCTTTCCCATGCAGGTCAGTGCTGGTGAATTTTTGACAAGCAAATAAGCATCACTGACCAACAGCACGCCTTCGGCATACGCTGACCTTTGAGGCTAAGGTGATCCAAAAAAAGGATAACGCTCTCTTGTTAGCTTCCACTATTACATCCGTGCACGTTTATCTGTACAGCGCAAACCCCTCCGCGCTCGTTAGGCGGGCTTCCATCCAGAGGACTGGCCGTTTGGTCAGAGGTTAAGGCCCGGAGAGAAAAAAAAAATCCCAAAAGTTGAGAAATTCCCATTTGTTAAGGTGGGGTGAAACTTTACAAAATCGTATCTCGGCCAAAACTCATCCGATTAGATTTTAATTTACCACATACATGTATAGTGTCAAGATCTACAGTAGATGTTTTTTCTAAAAATCAGTATTTCTCAAGACGCTGTTCACAGACGTCTTTCAAATTTTAACTGAGGTGCATTTGGACCATTGTCTTGCACGATGCACAATCAAAGCTTTGGCAAATGTTCATACATTTGCATAATCATGTTGGGGACGGTATGTTTTTATGTGGAATTTAGCTTGGTGGAGGTTTGCATTCTCTGCTTTCTACTACGTAATATATTTGTTCTAAATACAGATCCATACAAGAATACATTCACATGCAATAATGCATAATTAGTAACTGTTATTGATTTTTTTACAATGACATTTATTTTGTGATTTACTTCAGTAATGCTGCCACATGTTTCCCAATTATGAGAAACGTTAAGCCTAGTAATCAATCAATCGCGTACCATCACGTGGAATCTCTTGGAAAAAAATGCAGATTTTTACATAAAAAACATGAATATAAACAAGAAAAGGCCATAAAATTCAATCAAAGAAGAAGCATTCAAATCAAATCAAATGTATAATAATTAATAAGAAAATAAGTCATACTTGTTCAGTGTAGTAATAATATAATAGCTTCCATGTCATGTGAACCAACGACTCCAAACAATCCATACCAGATATTAATACGACACTGAACACATTCGACACGTCTCATGTTATTGGATTTTACAGCTTCGTCTATTTTACATCAATATTTCGTCCAGAAAAAGAAACGCGTCCATAGGGGTTAGAAAGTCAATCTGAACTTGAATTAGTGTATGCTGCACAATAAGTGAAAGGCATTCATCAAATTCATTTCAGTTACGCGAGAAATACTCCAAGCGGTACCTTTTTGAGTCCTCCTCTATACTTTTCATCTGTAATCTTGTGTCAAGGTTAAATTGCACTGACTTTTAAAGCTGTAATCAACAAGGCTGTCGTTGAATTTGACATCATTACAAAATTACGGGGTGGGCGAGGTGTTTTTTCAGGTCCGTCGGTATTCGACGAGGGCCCCCCCCCCCCCGCGTGTGCAATAAACGTGCGTTTGAGCTTCATGTATGCTGAAATAAATGTCAGCGTGTGCTCCTGAAAGATAAATACAGCCCACAGTGGTACAAAAGAAAATCAATAACATGGAAAAGTCAGGCGGTTGGTCATCGCAACACCACCATCGTTCTTCGCCGCCTTCATCTCTCGTCCCATTCATCTTTCACCTGTGATTACCACTCCAAAGAAATCTGCTTTCTTTCTTTTTTTCTTTCTTTCTCCCCCCCCCCCCCAGTTCTGTCCACATCAAATCCCATTCCCGTGTTATTAGAATGAATATTTTTTTTTTCTACAAATGAAAGTTGGGTGGGTGCGTATTTAAAATGAGGCGATTATATGAATATATTTTACCCACGTGTTGTTTGTCCCGTCTTTAGTCTTTGAGTTAAAGAAAGCCACCTGACGGCTGAGCAATGCCCACCATACTCTTTGATTGTCTCTGTGTGCGTACATGCGAGTGTGTGGGTGACATGTGTGTCTCTCCGTCAGTGGGCGGGAGCGTGCATCTGTTTAGACTCGTCGTACAGTAGGTGGTGTGTGCGCGCGTGCTCGCCTCAGCGCTTGCGTGCGTGCGCGTGGGTGGGATGATCTTTGTTGCAGACTTGGTTTCTAACAGAGCTGGAAGGAATAAATCAACCAATTTTCAAAGGTGCCAAACAATTGAAGTGAAAAAGGCTTTTCCACAAATTTTCTGCAGGAAGTTTTTAAAAGAGCACAATCGCCTAGCCTTGAAATAATACACTTCTTTGTGGGAATATTCAACCATTGGACCGACTGCTTTCATTTGCCGCACTAATTAAGAGCTCCTCTAAGAGACTGCCTACAATGGTTTTTCTGTAGTTACAGTATTTCCTCCATAGCAAGTGAAAGCAGCTCCCAGGTTACTTTTTAAACGTGCGTGCCCTTGAGCTCCGAGGTGTCTTCTTCCTTCTAGGACAATCCAATCCACATTTGCACACATTCATACAATGCAATTTAGAATAATATAAGCCCTATTTAGACGGGATTAGGTTGTGCAGGGACGGTGCGGTAATGTAATTTTTATGCGTTATGGGTGTCAATCTGGAGAGCCATTCATTTAGGATAAGGGATGTCTGTGATTTCTCTCGCATTACCGCTTGTTGCTGGGAATAATCCGTGCGTCTCTCTCTCTCTCTTTCTTTTTTTTTTTTTTTCCTGTCCTCAAGCTGCCAAAGAAAAGTAAAGCAGTGTTACATTTGCATCATAAGATGATCTCGTTTGCCATCAGCTGATGAGTTTGTGGAGAAACGGAGCTAAATTGCTCTGGACCTTTTATTACCTCTACTTATAGGATTAAGCACATGGCAGATTCATACTAAATGAAAATTACATGTTCCCACTTATAATTAAAAGTGCAGCGTATTCTTTAATAACAGAAATAATGGTGGCCTATAGGGCTTCGGAGCGTGATTTCGCTGCAAAGGTGACTGGGGTATTAATTAGAAAAGATGATCAAAGACAGGAGTATGCGTACACTTTCCGCTTCTCTTTTGTGTGTAGCTGAAAAAAAAATGTCCACAGCAACAACTAATTCATAACTTGTTTTAAACCCTCTTCACTCTGCCAGTCCCTAATCTTGTCCTGCAGTTCCCACCCCTCTGAATCACCCGATTTCCACACCCACCTGCACACCTGCTCCCAATTCCCTCATCTGCTTCCCAGTAAAACTAAAACCTGCCCCTTGGCTCCAACTTCTTTTCCCCTGATTGCCACGCCAGCCAAAGAAGCCCAGCTCGCTCGTTCTGTTCCGTCTGCTTTGTTTTATTTGTCCCTTCGTTGCCTTTTTTTTTTCTTTTTTTTTGGCTCTTGCTGAACTCTACTTTGTTCCAAATGGCAAGATAACCTTTGTTTTTACTTCATATGTTTTGTTTCGTACTGGGTGGCATTTTCGGACCTGAGTTTACTGTGGTTAATCCTATTTAAATACTGACAGAGATGTTTTCTGCAGTGGAGGAATGGGAGAGAAATGACAATGAGAGGGCACTTCTTTCCTATGCAAATCAACGTGTCACATTTCCTTGAATCAAAAGTGATCCCATTTAGCGGAGTTCTGTGCCGTTCTGACATGAACTGCAAGTGAAAAGTGAAATTGCACTAGAAACAAGTCAAATTTCAGCCCATTTAGAATAAAGAAGATGGCTTTATTTCAGCTCTAGCCATTAAATGAGCTCAAATAGCTTGTTAAGGGGATTTTTTCAAGATTAAAATGACACATCGACTTACCATCAAGAGGACAGCTTTGAAAGGTTGCGTCTGCTGGTTCATATCCTAGATTACATATTGAAAAGTACAGTCCCGAAAATCAGTATCTTTATAGATAGATTTTTTTTTCTCCCCTCTCTCCGCAAGACCTGTAACAGCGTGAAATGTTTTCAGAGTGACAGTGTGATGGGCTGTAGGCAGTGCTCATCGAAGAACAAGGAGGTAAAGCTGTCAGAGCAAAACAGAGAAGATTGTAAATTCCCAACAACCAAAAACTGGCTGAGAAATATGATGCAGTTCCCGAAACTTGCAAAAATCAGTCATGATTTACAGAACTTGGGTGAATGTTACGCTGATGTGATCGCTTGTGTAGAGAAAAAAGGAGTTCTCAGATTTTAAATGTGGCACCATCCGTATAAAGCCCTGAACACTGTTTTTTTGGATGTGGATCTCTTACTAAAGTCTGCAGGGGGATATTGATGAGATGAAGCTCTTTTAATCTATTAGTGATAAGAGTTCTGATGTAACCAGAGTGCCGAAATGCTGCAAGAACTTAATTCGGTGAAAACCCTTGTGTAAAATCTTGACAGGGCCACATCACTTACTGTTTGCACCAATATGAAAGTAAGATAATGACAAACAGTAAATATAATCCTGTGTTTAATGAGTGCACTGGAGTGTTTTGGAACTGTGATGTATAGTGTGCTCTAAGTGAATAAGTAGCTCTCTCCCTTCCCTGTAGACGTACAGATGATGTACCTTTTGAGAAAGACACTTTGCAGCTAAATGCTCCAGTGGAGCTGCTCAGTGGCTAGAAGTGGAAGACTATGGCTGTGTTGAGCAGCTTCCAGCTGTGAATGTGTCTGACTGTATAAATGTGAAGCACCGCATTGACAGGGAGAGCATTCAGGCTCAGCAAATCTTCCTCGGATGACTAAGGCTGACATAAAAAAAAAAGCTATTAATTACACCATTAGTGTGGCTAAATCTACAGAATTTTGTGGAAATACATTAAACAATGAATCAAACCAAATCCAAGGCTAGTCTTAAGTATTTTGTTTCTCATTAGCAGATAATTGCATTGCATAAATTCTCAAATATTTGTTGTCAACCATGTTGGAGACCTTTTTTTATAATTCGACTGATCAGCAGGCGCCACAGGCTATGAGAAACGGAAAATAAAATGCGAAGGACGATGGATTAGTCAAATCTGAAACATTTACACCACTGTTCCTGTGCAGATATTACAAACACAGCATGGCACAGCACCGGTATCCTTCTCTCTGTGGTGCTTCATTAAGAATAATTGGCTAAATGACAAGTCACCATGTTGCACAGCCATTTCATCAGCAGTAGTCACTGTAATTGGGAAGAGGCTCGGCAGTGAGAAGAAGGTTACCCTCCCTAATAGGGAAGGAGGCTGACTTCAAGCTCCACTCCTGAATATAAATATATAATCTAAATGCCTTCGAATGAGCTGAAGCAATGAAATGCTTGTTTGAGGGGAACACAAAAGGCTTCGGTACTGGCGTTCAGCAGCCAAGATGGAGGCGTGCCACTTCAAGAAATCAATAATGAGCCCAACATGGTGCTAAAACTACATAAACAATGTCTGGATGACACTGGCAAGCTTCTATTCTGCTAATGTAGGGGGAATGAAAGGATAGGAGAGTTGTCCTTGAAAACAAAAAAGAAGGAACAAAGGGGGCTAGTGGAATGAGTGCACTGCGACTGCAATAATGAGATCAGCTGATCAGCTTTGCTGTTTTTGTGGAAAGTCAAGATATTCCTCTGTTGTTGTTTGGACCAAGTTATCTTAGTGGAAGAAGCTCATTTTACACTGACATCCAAATGATCAAGAGCTGCCACAGATAGATGAGTCAAACGTACGGAGACACCTATTCTAATTGTTACAGTCAAAAGGTTATGTGCATTTTCTATTAAAAAGAAAAGAAATAAAGGATGATAACGGCACTAGCCCAATCCTAATGTCCACACTCACAGACCTGCAGACTTTGAGACATTTTTTTTTCACCATGTTTGTGAGTGCTTAGGGGTGTCCCACTGTCAAAACATCAGGTGCATTGAGGCTCTCTTGCACTCCACATTTCTGCGGATTTTGCCGGAGGGAATTACCCACAGTTCACAGCACTGCAGCATCAAACACGTTTTTTACACGATTTTACCAGGGAAGCCCCGTAGTGTTAGAAATACGGTAAAACAAACAAGCATATTGGGTGTGAGCAAAGAAACACTACTTCAACGAGGATTTAAGATGCATTAGTCGAAAACCAATACAAATCCGAGGATGGCGAGCGTATGCTATATTGTCCTCCTCCTTCAGCCGTTTCTTTCGATTTTTAGTAAACGATGCCATTTTGTCAGAAACAGGTTAAATTGCAAAACATCAAGGTGACTGTGTGTAAGCAAAGAGCCTGGAAGATGTTCAAATCAGGCAGTCAGTCCCTTTAGTGCCTTGGCCCAAACCCACAATAATATGAAACATATTTTGTCAAGGTAACATTGCGTGATATTTCATTAAGTCAAGCCCTGTGTGGAGCTCTTGCAGCCTTTCACGCATAATTAATCAGTTGAAATCAATAAAGTCTGTGAGTGTTTTGTGTTTTGGCTTTAGGATGGAGATTTGGATCGGCCCATTGACCGTTTTAGCTGGCTGCGTGGCACTCCTCATAACGAAGTAAGCTAGTCTAACAAGCATTTCCTCCGGTTATATTTTGGACAGCAGTCGGCTTCCAACTTTGCAGCAGCGGCCTGGAAAAGGGCCTGGCCTTTCCCACATGCTGAGCCCATGAGGAAATGATTTTCCTGTGGCTGAAGAACTTGTCTGACCCTCACAAAACCCCGACCTCGACCTCCGTTCAACACCTTGGGAGGCCAAAAAAACGAGCAGACCTTGTTACCCAACATCACTGAACGACCTCACCGATGTTCTTGCAACTGAATGGAAGAAAATCCCTTCAGCTGGAGGGTCGACTGCTTCGTGGAAAGCATTCCAAGATGATGGAAAGTTTTGTTGTAGAAGCATATGAACGCCCATTGTTTTGGGACAATTACCTGTAGATGTTCTTGCTTTGTTGTCCGAATACTTTAAGCTAAGTAGCACAGTCAGACGTACAGATACAGCAGAGACAACTGCAGCATGTCTACTCGTTTAGTGCTACATGTTGAGCAATAGAGATACCATGTAAATCAGTAAAAGCAGCACTCATTCTCCCTCCGTCAAAAAGGTTTCACTTTTCCATGCTCCGCGTTCAACGAAACAGGGACTACAACTGAAGCGGCTCCAAATATCGGCGCCCCCCCCCCCCACCCCCCGCCCTGGAAGCAGATTCTGGGTCGACGATAATTCAAACAGTAAGACAAAAACAGTATTGAGGCTTGGACCTCCGCCTGCTAGCCAGACCTGATACTTAAATCACACTCCAACAGCGCTTTCCAGACTCCAGAATATTACATCCATATGTATGAGAGAAGGGTGACGGAGGAAGAGGGAGTATCCAAGGCAGAGAAAAAAGATGACTTGACGAAGGGAAGAGAATGTAGTTCCTAAATCCTATATCATATCATCTTTTTTTTCCCCCACCTTTTTAAGCCTCATTAATTGCTATTATTAGCGGCAGACGGTCCGGTTCTGTCGCATTCATCGGCTTCACCACGATGACCAGTATGTCAAAGTTTTTTTGGGGTTTTTTTTTTATTTTTTTATGCGGTTTGGAATCTTACCTAGTTCGAGCTGGAAGTTTCGGTAAAACTTCAGCGCGTTATGAGCTCTCAGTTCAAAGAGCGTATGGGATTGAAAGTATTGTGCAGTGTTTTAATGTCTGTGATTTGACCGGGATTGGGTTGTGGAGTCATAATGCGGCTTTTCTGAGTTGTGGCCACGCTATAAAACGTTACGGCGACTCCGCTGATTATTTTCACATGGCTCAGGTCTCATTCGGGCTCGGCAATGTGACTTCCGAAAAGTAGGGTGACACTTTACCAACTTTATTCAACTTTTTTTTTTTTTTCCCCCCCTGTTGAAGTCATTCAGTATGTTGATATATATAACAAAGTAAGTAAACAAGAAAGCTGAATAAGTACCACAGCGGGTTTTTTTTTTTTTTTTTTTTTTTTTCTGCGTCACACCAGAGCATCTGAGAGATGATGCTTCCTCTTCCTTCACGGGCAATATTTTAAAAAAAGAACTTCAACTCTGGCTGCCACATAAATATATATACCGCTGCTCTAAAACAACTTAATATCATCTCCCTTTGCGAGGAAGCGGAAGAGAAGCAGGCGGAGGTTATTTTATTGGATAATTCTCCATAAGGTAATGTAAGGTGACAACCTGCAGCAAGCCGCCTGAGTGCTGCATTTTCCTCAGTGCCTCGGGTTGAGAGAGTCTTGTCGAAAGTATCTCCGTGTCCACTGGCTGTAAAGCTTTGTTTATTAGTATAAATGCTTCATTAGAATCCATTAGCTGGAGCGCAAACAGGGCTACGCTCGCAGATGTCTACGTGCATCAGTCAGACAACACAAAGAACACACACACATGCCTTGAAGAGTGAGTGCCACTGGGGAAAAGTGCATGACAGGTGAAATAAATGAGATGCTGGGGAGGTGTGTGAGGCGGCGGTGTGGTGTGGGAGTCTGATATGGGAGTTTGTTGTGCGTGTGTCACTGGTGGAAGGGTTGAGTTTTTGACACGAGCATGAAAACATCAACACGGACTGGACTGGATGTAATGGAAGCTATTAAAAGTTTCAGTCCTCCTGCTTGAAGTTGACATTTTTTAATTGTATAATCAGTTAGTTGGCGCTGCCGAACTATTTTCAAGTGTCTTTAATTCAAATGTTCGCTCCATATTGAATCGTTTCAGCATCTAAAGAGTGTCGTGGAAAAAAAAGCAGCATTATCCTAAAGATCAACAATAAGATGTTAAATTACTCTCACGAATCCCTTTCACAAACTTATTAAAACCAGCCTTGAGATAAAGAGTGTGGGAAGGAATGGTATCCACATGCAGCAGCTAAAAGCGTGCTATTATACGGCTAATTATTATCATGACCCTGAACGGGAATAAACGGACAGAAAAATGTAACGCAGGAATGCATCAGATCAGATGTTCTACATCTTGCGTCAGGGAAAAGAAGTGGTGTTGGTGTGAGACATGAAAGAGATATATGACAAATGTTGCATCAGGTGAAATGATACGCACAAAGCCAAATATGAAAACAATCCAGCATATTCTTATTTTTAAATCTCAACCAAGACTTCAAAAGCATAGCTCTTGCAGGATAAGTGACATTATCTGTATTTTTTGTTATTTTGAAATCGCTAAGTACGTTCAGGCTCCCAGACCAAAGAGATGAAAAAAGATGAAAGGAATTTGTTTGATATAGGTGTGTCAGGGGCTGCTTTCAGTTTTGGTGAGTGTGCTGATTCTTCTACTTGGTAATCTCCCAGTCTGAAGTGGCCAGAATACCTTTTACAGCGGTCTATCCTGATCAGATACCGCAACCTCAGCTGTTCCTTTTTGAATTCTTACCGATGCCCTGGAGGTACGTGTGATACGGGGACATCCTAACTTTCAAAGACTTTAATTTCCAAGGGCAGAGGCCAGAAACATGTCATATTTCCTACATTTATTGTGGCTTCTGTGCTTGTGATATATTTCTGGAGGTGAAACTGTTGTAATGTAGCATTCAAGGAATAGAAAAGGGAATACACAACACAGCTGGGCCAGAATCTGACCACAACTGCTGCGTTTCCATCTGGCATCTACACTAAATCACCCAAAAGTTGAGAGCTGACCCTGTTTTAGTTTGGGTTTTGTTGTAATGTGGACAGACAAGAACTCAGGCATTCGCTGTCTGATTGGGTCTCGGCAGTCACGGCCCTTTCACGTGACCCCTTCCGGAAGGAAACACAACGTCGCCCTTGACTTCCAGCTGTAGATGCAACACGGATACTGAATTACACGCAATTCCTGTCCTTGTTGTTTTGCAGTAGCAGCTGCTGTGCAGTTGAATTCTGCATTTTTATCATAATCCTACTGATTCCATTCACAGCAGGTGAGCTGTTATTTTAGCAATTTGCGATAATTCCCGTGTGCAGCGGCGCTCTCAACCCCCGCTGGTCATGTGATACGCACTTAAGTCATGTTAGGATGTCCTGAGATTATTTCTGAAACGCTCGCATGGACAGATATTGTTTTCATTTTAATGTGCCGTTTTCCTTTTTAAAACGCTTTAGAGTGAATGTGCCCTTAATCTCCACAACAAAACAAAACATTCCCATTGTAGTTTTGCAGCTATTCAGCAAACGGATGATATCCATCTGATTTCAAGAAAGAAAGAAGAAATTCCCTTTAACGCATAGATGAGCGGCAGACAACTGTGAATGGAAATGCACTCCTCCATGATAAGTGCGCTGCACCATGTATTGGATAGTAGAATTTTCTTTGTGTTTTGAATTTTAAAGGATAACCACCTCCTAAATTAGATGAGATGAAACATTAATTATCCCTGTGGGGAAACTGGGTTATTGCTGCATCAGGGAATAGACACAGATAAGAATAGATCAAATATGGAGTATTCAAGCTATTGCCACAAATGGATGCAGCAAATTAACACATCAAGTATTAGTTAACAATTACAGAGGAGTAAATAAAAAGACAGAACATTTTGCACGCAGGCGAACAGCTGAGAATATTTAAGGGAATGCCATTTTCTTATAGAAACTGGCGGCTTTTCACATAATGAGACTCGAAGCAGGCACTCACTCACGCACGCGTGGACTTCATACTGCAAGGCTATCCAAAGTCCCTGTGATGATCCGAACTGTACCTAGATGCACGCCGAAAACGATACGTCCATTTAATTCATCAAGGTGAGCATGTTTCTCTCCGGTGACAAGTGATCCAGCCTTAAGGCCCTGCTTGGTGACTGTACAGAGTCCCAGATAATGTTGTGAATAATTTATGAAACAATGTCAGAGCTTCTTCATAATGACTTCAAATGGACATCGGCCAAGCGTTAAATGACAGGGATTAATCTACTCTAGAAATAATAGTCCTCGTGGAATATTGAATCCCCGGGGACGCAGCCCAACTTGAGAGCCAACTCCGACACATCGCCTCTCCCTTCAGTGTGCGGTGACCCCAAAACGCACTATTAAAACTTCAGTGTTCAAAAGTTCACAGCTTTTGTTAAGTCTGTGCTGCGGTAGTATTTTTCAGACGGTCCCTCGTTGTCTGACTTTAAAATTGCCTTGGGACTGCTTCCAAAAGTAAAGACAGCAAAAGCAGAGGTAAACAGGTCAATTAATCCTTTTCAAAATACGTAGCTTTAAGAAGTAAAGACGCTGATAATACACCAAAACCTAACGACACAACTCTGATGCAGGGTCATGAATACAATTATGTGTACTAATGACTCTACTAACAGTGTACATTTGGGTTACTTTGCTTACATGTCTTAAACAGGCTAAACTCTCCCACAATATTATGTTTTTGAAGGTAAAATAGCCTGCGGTATATTTGAATATTGCCTTACTGTGAACTAAGCAATCAATCAATCAAGCTTAATGCGTATGCCACCTTTCATACAGGTTAGCACAGTTCAAAGTGCTTCACAGATGACTGATAAGATGACTATTAACAGTCGTAAAAGTGTTCGCGCGCTGCCGGTAAAATGCACGTCGACTGATCCAAATGCACGTGGACAGAGTTCATCACTCCACACCTGCCATGGGAATGCGCCCTGCGTGATGCATATGCAAATCAATACGCACATCATTTCCGTCTGCGAAGACTAAGACGCGTCGTTGCTGCTGTCGTTGTTGTTGTTGTTGCTGTTTTTTTATCCGCCGGCGATGCACTTCCCGTGCCTCGTCTTCTGGAAATTAAAAGACGAAGAAACAGAAATCAAAACAAAACAGACCGGGGCCGCGTTCCAAATTGCATCCTTTTTTTTTTTTTTTTTTTTACTATCAGCACACGCTACAGCTGCTTTTACAAAGTACGTGTGCACACAACGGGGACGTTTTGATAAAGATCCTGTAAAACTAAGACGGTGCAAAAAAAAGCTGTGCCAAGTTATGAAAATGTTTTTTTGTTTTTTTGACTAACATTATTTTATTATAATTTTCAGTTGCTTTATTTTCCTGCTCGTCTTTACCTTCTTTACAGCAAATTTGTGTTGCCAGATCTCGTGAGAACGTGTGGCTGGGACAGAGATATACGTCTCAAACAAAGTACATTTTTCCCTGATCTGTCTGTCAGAAAAAAACTAATTAACTTTGTGTTCAGAAGAAATGTGAAAAAATGGTCCAGTATTTACTTGGGTGACTAAGGGGCTGCTAGTCTCCTAAAGTGACACAGAAATGGGGAAATGATTCCTCAGTCTTTGATAGTACTTCATCTTAACATTGTGCGTTGAACTTTGACCCTCTTACTGCCACCTACTGGATTGTAACAGCTTCACACTCACGCCGCAGGTGATTGAGAGCATGCATAGACAGAAAAAGCGTGCCTGGCTTGCACGCTGCTAAGGTACCCGTAGGACTGGAGTTTTGGGCTGTCACGCCTCATTCAAACAGATATTCAGAAGCAAACTTAAGAATCCCACCTGTGACAGATTAATCAGCTTAGTCATTGAATATATTGCAGTGGATTGCAGGTAAGTTTCAGTGGTAGAGGAAAAGGGGGTTAATGGAGGCTTTACGGGCTTTACATAAAAGCTTTTGACCTTTTTTAAAGTTTATGATGTCTGTCTTATCCATCGATTCACTCATCTACCGAAATCCATTTGAATTGAAATGTAGGACACAAACAGGGCGCAAAGAGCACATTTTAAGTCCACATGTGTTTCTTACTTTTTATCCACAAAGCTAACACTGAGTAGTCTTGAAGAAAAGGCAAAAAAAAAAAAAAATTCACTTCCCTTCTCTTTCCCTCGTGAAAAACATAAACACGTATTCCAAGGCACAAAGCTGACATTCAAGTCAAAGGGTGCACAAAAATGATTCATAAATTCCATTGATACGCAGCAAGGTCGGAAAAACTGCGCCGCGCTCCTCCGGCCTTCATTTCTTATCGAATGTCAGTGGCGACGCTGACATGCATGTAGTTCTACACGCATTACAAATGAGAGAAAACAGTGATTATACACAGTAGACCTTGGCCAAACATCCATTATCCCTCTCTTATCTTGGTCGCGGGGGCAGCAGCCTAAGTAGGGATGCTCTGACCTCCTCCAGCTCTTCCGGGGATGACGCCGAGGTGTTCCCGGTCCAGCCGAGAGATATAATCCCTCCAGGGTGTCCTGTGTCTGCCCCGGGGCCTCCTGTTTTGGTGATGCCTCAAAACTCGTCTCCGGGGAGGCATAGTAACCAGATGCCTGAACCACCACGCCTGGTTCCTCTCAATGAGGAGGAAAAGCAGCTCGACTGGATGACCGAGCTCTTCATCCTATCAGTAAAGCAGAGCCCAGCCACCCTACGGAGGAAACCCACCTCCTTTTTTTTATATGTTTTTTTAATATCTCTCACAGCAAATGTTGATATATGCAATTAATTTAGAATCCATATTTGATCGCAGTTTCACAGCTTCATGTTTATTCCAGCTTTGCCTGGAGGGAGGCGAGCAGACCGTTTATTTCAGCATCCGTCCACGGCAGCAGCATGGATTCTACCGAACGCTTCCGTCAGTCTGGACATCAGAGCGAGGCTGCAAGAGACACTTCAGAATCCGATTTCAGCAGCCAGCGCGTCAGGACTGAGACACGTCTGTAGAAGTCTGATTGGAATCGCATTTCAAACCATCTCCGAACTTGGTTTGGATCCGGCGTGCAAAAAAATTGCGCCGTTTCATGTGTTTTTGTTGTCCTGACTTTCAAACATCAATCTTCGTCCAAAGGAAAAAAAAAAACAAAACAAAAAAAAACACAGATTTGTGCTGGCAGTCTGAACAATGCCCAAGTGTTAAAATCAGCTCGAGCAAATGCGTAAGATTAAAGCAGCTGGAAATGTCAAAAGCAGCAAAAGCAACAGTGTCGTCAGCCCAAGTGTAGGTAAGGTGTCAGCAGCTGAACTGCCACGTAGAGAGTAAGAGACGAAGGCTGAAGTTTATTGTAATGTTCACAGTTGAAATATCAGCTAATGGTATCAGCTGTCAACTGAAGAGTAATTCGTGAAAGGAGTTTGTAACTGAACAGAAATGCAGCTGTGTTATCATCACTATTACTACACATACTGCATATGCAACAGGCTGCACAAGTTAAAAAAAAAAAGAGTCCCATCTCACCCAGTTACTTCCCGATATATTAAGATTTTATGACGTCCTCTGGGATGTTGACAATAGAAGCACATCCGCGGCCAACAAGCAATAAATTTTGACCATTTTCTGTGTGCATGGCAACCGTATAATCTATTATCTAAATGGCACAAGTGAGTGAAAATAAGATAATCATGAATACCTAATTTAATTGCACTCTATAAATCTGCAGCAATCATCATTTAAAAGCCAGTTTTATTTAACTGTAATCATGAAACCATTCAGGAATATATGCTTACTTTTTTTTTTTCTTTTTTTTTTGCCATTTCTTACAAATGTAAATATGGACGTTTTTTATACGGGAGCCAAAATCCAATAAAATAATTAAATTGCGTAGACCTCACATGTGATTGAAATTATACAGCGAGCCTAGAGTAGAATTTCATCACGAGCTGCGGCTCATTCATCCAAAATCTTGCTCAGTGATGCAAATACTCTATCATTTAAACTCATTTATCCTAGCTTTAGGCATTGCGATAGAGACAAATGCGATCGCTCTCCCCCTCACACATCCAAAAAAAAAAAAAAAAAAAATGTAGGTGAGAAATAAACCACGAAAGGAGAGGAATCCAGTGAAGCACATTCATTCATTACTCAAATAGACTTGTTGCTTTTAGCAAAACGAAATTGGTGACATTTCATTTTACAGCCTCCTGAGCACTCTCTCTTTACCAAGGTCTCGCTCATTCATCCTTTATTCCCCGGATTCTTACAGAAACCTTGTAAATGAAGAGAGAGCGCGATAGCGTGACGTTCAAATGGATTCAACGGGGCAGCTGCCACGCTGAAACAAACCACTGAAATGTCATCTCTTGTTCCTTTTTAAATTATCTATTTATTCTTTCATCTATTTACTCCATTTCGTCTTTCCACCTTTTCATCCCCACTTCCTACACTATCTGCTAAGCATTTCTGATCTTTTAGGTGACTTGTGCTGAGGCATAATTATCCTCAGTGTGACTATTCAGATAATTTAGTACCTGAGAACTGATCGCGTTTGTTTGAATACCCGAGTGTTTTAATCATCGCTTCCAAGTTTTCCCGTGAAATACGTTATATACCAAAAACGTATCCCTGAAAGCTGGATGACACACCTTGTCCTCGGTGGAGATTAGTTTTGAAGAAATATGGTTCTGTTTACTTCATTTGAAATAGCCACTGAAAGGAAGGAATGCTGGTTCTGGGAAGCTTTTCTACATACTAATGGAGTTTCACAGGAACGCTACACACTGCGGAGACAAACGAGAGCAAACAACAGCAACAACTGGGCGAGAAAAGGAGTAGCTTTATGGAGATTGGATCAAAGTCATCTGCTGTGAAAGATACAAGATGCGAATCTACACCTGATATTTCTGGCATGACATGGGCTTAAAATAATATATTACAGGGGTTAAAAAAAAAAAAAGGAAACCACCTGAAGATGGTCTGAGTGATGAGAGACGAAACTCCTTTCTGAACAGTGTTTGTTGTGATTATGATCAATCGTGCTGAAAACTTTCTTTCGTAACCTTAACTGATTTTCAGGATTAGCTATCTGTCATCTGACAAAATAAAACAGATGAAACGACAAGTCTTTGCTTCGGGGAAGTTAAAAAAGAAATCTCCGGAGATAAGGAACACAGTGAGCAAGAGATACTCCTTGCTGAGTTTTGTTGTCACGTTGTGTTGTTTTCCAGTTCATTTTTTATTTGTTGTTTTGATTTTGTTCTTTGCTTTTTTCTTTTTTCTTTTTTTTTTTTCCTTTTATCTTCCTCTTGTTGCCTTATTTTTTATGGCTTTGTCTTTTTGGGTTTTATGAGTGCAAACATCAAAATAAAAAGTTATATCATTGTACATAAAAAGGTAAAATCTAAGCTATCCAGTGGATCGGGTCAGTAAAACAAAAATGAGTCCATCGAACTCTCTGGAGTTTTTCTGTGGATTTTTAAGTCGAGTTGCAGTTTTTTTTTTTGTTTTTTTTTTTCCCCCCCTCAGCCGAACACTTGAAGAAAACATTCTTGTCTGTATCAGCACATCACACGGTCTCCTGTGGGGCTTGTCACACACCCGTCACAAACTGTGACTATGAATGGCACCCCGGTGACCTCTGTGTAGCTTCGGCACAGGCACACAAACAAACAACACAACACATGCCTGTTTTTTTTGTTGTTTTTTTTTTTTCATAGCTGGTCAAAAAACACATACTGCCCACGCGACTTTTAACTCGACTGAACTTCAGAGCCGATGCGCGCCGGGCTTCGTGACGTGTGATTTGATCACTATGGAGAGCTGCCAGCAGTGTTTGCACTAGAAAGTTACAGTCCTGACACTTGACCACTCATCGCACACTCTCGTCAACACGCGCAGATTCACTTAAGCGCGCCACAAATATAAATACTCACACAAACACCTTCTGTCTTTTCATATACTCTTTGAGGTTTTTTTTTTGGAAAACTCACGTTCCTGTGAGGGGAGTCACTTGGACAGTGTGTCTGATCTCAGTACACTGCCTAGTGATTACACAGATAAAAGGGCAAGGCACAGCCTAAGAGGCGACACCAGGGGCAGGAAATAACACCCAGCACTGATTTGCAGCTACATCAGTGGCGATGAAGTCCGACAAGGTTGTTAACTTCCATCCAGGGAGGTCGGGGTTATCGTAGAAGCGAAAGAAAAAGCCCCTGTTGGGTTGGCGTGTCATGCTGGAGCTGATGTAAATTAGGAAAAGGAGGAAAAAAGTCCCCTTTTTTTTTTCCAACCGTGAGGTGAACAGGCATTTTAATCACTCAACTATTCAACTTTTAATCAAATGACAGTACTAAATGTAGGGGGGGGGGGGGCAGATAATTGCAAGTTGTTTGTGTCAGGAAACAAAAATCGCAGTAATCGCAGAAATCAGACTACTGTGAAACACTGGAATTGAAGTCAACCCTGGATAATGCCCCCAGTCTGATTATTGGACGACTGAAGAAGTAACAATCACTTTCTTGATTACTTTGTGACACTTTTTATTTCAGGAGAGTTCCAAAAAAAACAAAAAAGTACCACGTTTTCCCGGTGGGCTTCTTCCTCAAACGCGTCGACCGCATTCCTGACTGAAGGGCAGCCAGTCTTTTCTTGACGTGTGGAGCCGAGCCAAGTGCATGATTACTGTCCTCCTGATGAACGATAAACTGCAGTGATGGGAGGTTATTCAAATTGCACCGAGGGTAAGATGTGCTGACAAGAGGAGTGCAGAGAAAAGAGACAAATAGAGGCAGACATACCTAAGTGACTGAGTTCATTGTTTAAGCTGCCTGTCACCAACAGATAATAGCATTGACTCCTTTAATTTTAGCTCGAACATCAGTACTTATTCTAAACTCATGTTAGATAACAAGAGCGGGCAATGTTGTCCAAAAAAGGAGGTTATTATCCACCCTTTTTTTTTTTTTTTCCAAAAGAAAAAAAAACACTGAAGGCGAGTTACAGGCGACTGTAACTGAAATGCTCGTCTGTCCTGTTGATTCACTTCCCGTCCTTGTGTTTCTTTTTAATTACTGTATTAGTGGCACCTGTATCACGAAGCAGGATTAAGGGGGGGGTTAGCGATAAATCTCCATGGCAACAAAATAAAGTCAGTTATCTATTAAAGTCTGCGTTTGGATCAATCCCTGCTTCCTGCTTGTTAATCTTAACACACTATGCCCACAGCTATTCAATAATTACGTGATAGCATCTGTCGGTGTATTCTAATGGAAAAAGTTTTACCTTGCCTTTAACTTTTAAAGGTTCTCCTGAAAACCTGTGGGACCCTAGCGCTATCGTCACCTTTCCGACGGAAGCTTAATTATTATTAGAGACGCAACAGTGGTTTGTTCGCAACATATACCAGAAGATCTGAATTGGCTGGGAAAATAAATTACATTTGAATTGCTAATTGTGTGACTGACCACGGTTTCTACAGAGAAGGAATCTACAGAGAAACACTTTCCGAATGCACAGGATTTGTGTATATTTTGGCTTTTTTTTTTTACATTTGGTCACAGTTGAGCAGCAAGTCCTCGTGTCTAAATGAATGAGCTATGAATGAAAATAGCTCGATGCACTGATGATGGTCTAACAGCTCTGTATGATGTTGTTTTAAGGCCACTGCCGACTGAGACTTCAACAGTCTTATAAGTTTGCCAGCCGCACAGTGCAAAATGGATCTAATGAACTAAACTAATAGACGTGGACAGTGTACGTCAGGTCTTACAGGCAGCAGGAGAAATTGCACAAAATGCCGGATGCAGGAAGTAGGACAAGTGACACAAACTACCACAGGTAACTAAAATGCACAAGTTCAATTCAAAAGCAGCAACCTTTACTTTCAGACTGAGACGATTGCAGGAACACTGCTCTCCTGAGCTTAAGTCCACAGGTTTGTTATGATGCCACAATTCACCCAGACCTCCTCGCATTAAGCGGTTTGTCCCTAGTCTCACATAGCCAGACCTATCTCCACACTCCGTTAACACTGTGCCGGTGCTGTAGATGGGTCTGGCACCCTCCACTATTGTTCTGGAATAGGGCTAAAAGTTATCTGGGTTGCCTTGTGCAAAATAGAGCACGAGGAAGCGCGTCATGGTATTAAAATGACTAAATTCCTAAAAAAGAAAACGGCACATAAAACGATGCGTGTCTTTGTCAAAACTTGTTATTTTCAGGGTGTAGATGCGACTCGGAAGTTGCTGTTCTTTTTTAGCGCAGAGAGGAGAGGACTTTTAAAGTGATAACGCACAGATAGCGGAAGGAAGGAAGGAAGGAAGGAAGGAGAATGACAATCTATTCAGAAATATTCATCCTTATCCAGGCTTGGAGTACTTCCAACAAGCCAGACTAGTTTGTCCCCATATTGCAGATTGTCACTTAAATGTCACAACATGACAATTTGGGATACAGTATAACTACAACAACAGGATGTAACTACAGGTCGTAACAAGCAGGATTCTCAAACAAACCGAACATGTTTTCAACATAAGGGCAGTGTAGAGTTAAGGTATGGACAGGAAACATGCTGAGAGACAAGCATTTGGCATGCAAACATCCCTAGTTGTTACTGTAGTGGAAACATTACAACTATGTGTTATGCGTCGTAACCACTATGCTACAAGGACGCCCTGCATGGATTTACTGCAGCTAAGAAAAAGCGTCAAATTGAGACGTAATTGTTGCACGCTCTGTTCTCTACATCATAATCTAAATAAATGCGCACGCAGAGGCAAGTTACAGTGATGCTAATTTGAAATCAATGCAACAAGGACACACTCCTCGATCTGCAGCACCCGCGGTGTTGTTGTGTAGATAAGTGGTTAAGCACGTTTCAAATGGAGATGGGGGAAACTTCCTGATGCAGCATTTAGCCCCCACTGCGAGACAGAACATGCTTATCGCTGCGACTGAGGAGGGAAGCAGCTGCTAGGAAAAAAAAAAAAAAAAAAAAAAAAAACTAAAGGAGAGCTGCCACTCCAAGAATAAAAGATGTTACACAAGCCGGTGAGATTTAAATGATAGGAGATTTACTGCCGCTGCCCCGGCTTTCAGATTATGCATGGAAAGCATTAACCTGGCTTTTAGCGTGCCACAATGGACCCCTTAGCCTCTGTCAACCCACACACAGCTGAGTCCCAGCGACATCCACTGCTCTGCAAAACACACTTCTGCATGAGCATAAGTATACATTCACACACACACATTCAACCAGACAAGATAATGAATCAGAAACAGGGTGATAAAACCTTTTTGAAAGCACTTTATTTAACTTTTATGACACACATTTGCATTTTTTTTTCTTGATACTACATGGTGTCAAGTATAAGAGTACTATTAATATTCATATAAATTCTTTTTCCGCAGGGCCAGGATTATTGTCTTCATCTAAATCCTGTTTTAAAGTATGTCAGCCTTTTAAGACTGAGCAGAACATACATCAGAATAAAAGTGAAGTCAGTTGTTAAAATCCTTCCCCGTGCCTATTAATTTATTCCAGCATAAAGAAACAGAAAGCTTGCCCTCGGGGACTTTATTTGTTCTTACATCAAGCTTGGATGGACACAATCAGCGGCAAGACAGCAGCGCAGCTGAACGTCTGGAACATTACTGACTGCGTGACCTATGAAAAAAAAGAGGCTGAACATTGCATATGTGACAGATCAAAGTAGGGAACAGACCCTTTGCTCTTGACTAGAGGGTTCATGCTCCACAATGCGGCGTTTTAATGAACAGACTGAGTTCAACCCCTGCAGTAAGAATGCACTAACAGTCAGATAAAGAGTGCTGCTCCATCCACAGAAGGCTAGACACATGAAGGTCCTTCTGCGGTAAATGTTATTTAACACCATGACTTGCAGACCCTGTGATGAGCTGATGTCATGAGTTAATTGAGGGGAAAGTACCGGCATTTCCAGGCTGCACATTACTAACTCTATCTAATAAACAAAAATCACATTAAATCCAATAAATATCAAGCAGTCAGTTGTTGTTTATCATTGCTGTCAGAAAATAGAAGTGCTGAAACGAAGAGCTGCTGTGACAACGACAGCGAGTGTGAAGACAGAGACGCGAATTAGTAACAGATATATTTTTGAGGTTTGTACTAAAACGAACAAAATAAAATCTGGCAGCTGAAGTGCAGGCCACTTAGCGATGCATCCAACGCCTCCAGTGCATTTTAGAGAAGACACAATGGAGCATCCAGACCGCAACGTAGCCTGCGGTCGGTGGATCCAGACTTCATCACAACGCCCTTTTGTTCCATTTTGCTGTCTGGCACTCACATCTGAACATATGACTTTCTCCACTGGCTGCATTAAAAAAAAGAGCATGTTTTACCTTTTTTGTAGCTGTGCCCAAAGCGTACTTCCACCTGATAATGATCAGGTGATATGTTCAAAAGTATGGTCAACAACTCTTCAAAGTTCAAAAAATTGTCTTTGAACCTCGACTGCATTATTGCATATGACGCCGAAAGTGGTAAAAACAAATGAACCGGTTAATTCTTCCACCAGTCCCACGGTGGCTCACAGAAATCAGGTTGAAAATGACAATATATAACATCTATAGACTGCGTACTGTATAAAAATGGACAATGAGGTGCCACTTCCTGCTGCCGTGGAAAAGTAAAACCAAAACTGTGCGTTTGACGGAGCTGCCATGTTGCCTCTCTGACCCTCTGGTTACTGTCCTCCCTCATCTGGCGGAGTCATTTCAGCCGTCGATGACCAATTTTTACATCATCCAATAACTTTTTAAAAACAACCTGATTTAGAAAAAAATTATAACTTGAACATAAGCCAGCCTGATGAAATCTACTTAAAGAGGCAGAAATCAAACCTTTTTAAACATTTATTAGACGTGTGCTTTGAAGTTTTTGCTTTGGCCCACGACCCACTGGCCTGATCCAACCTCCAACCTGAGTCCTGATCACTAAACCCTCGCAGACTTAATTGACGTCACCTATGTACGCAGCTGTAGCAGCTGAATGCGTGAGTTCACGAAGAAAAGAAAGAAGCCTGCGAAAAAGGAAAGAAAGCATGTCATTAAACTACTTAAAACCACCCAGATTCGGTCTCGTACAGATGAAGTTTTTGGAGGATTTCTTCATTGATGAGCTGTCACAAATTCCATCTTTATATCCAGACTATGGTAGTGTCCATGGGATGCGTTTCAGGTCTTAAAGTCTCTCGCTGTAGTTTTAATCTAATTTGGGTCTTACAACGGTATCTTTAATGTGTTATTTGACATATTCAGAAAGCTGCTAATGCAAACCTCTGCTTGTAAAAAAAAGCCTTACATTTCTTAATTAATTCTTAATTATAAATTAAAGGACTTAATCCCCGTGTTCAGCAGAAAACATATCACTGAAGTAGTCCTTTTATCTGTCCTGGATTACGGTGCCGTTTTGTAAAGAAACGCCTCTGCCTCCAGCCTTACACCATTAGATTCAGTTTGTGACGCCGCACTCAGATTCATTACTCGTAACGAGTATTGAGCTGAAATCATCGGAGGGGCTCCTTTAACTGTGAGACTCTATGTGACCGGTTTAACAAAGAAGTTTGTTGCCTTTGTCTGTAGTCATTATTCAACACGTTCAAGTGATATTCTCTTTTAGCAGAGCAATTACAAAAAGAAAAAAGGTGGATTTGAGCAGCACGACAAATGACACATAATGCGACTTGTTGCATTACGTTGCGACAGTGCCACAGTTAAGGATGGTTTGGTTTGGTTTCGCGTAAAACAGCTTGGTTCGGGCTATGGAAAGACTGCGGTTAACATCCTAAAATAAGAATGCTGCACGATGACTGTCATCAAGGGTTGAAAAGTGACAACATTTACTTCCGCTTGGAAACGCGACACAAACGCCGGTTCGTCACTTCGTCACATTGATCCCGACGTCTTCATCCCGCTGGAGTTTCTCCAATCACCAGACCTTTCAGAAACTTCACCAGAAAATCAACAAAACCGAAACGCTTTAATCCTCTCAAACAATCGACCAGAATTGCCGTGTTTTCTGAGGTGATGTTGGGCTGATTAAAAGGAAGCCGACCTCATGCTGACTTCTAAGTTGCTGTCTTGCATTAATCGGCATCACATCCTTTTTCTAACGTCATCCGGCGATCGATATCATTTCGCCATCTATGACACAGATATGTAAAATACTGTACATTTTTCAAAAAAGCCTTCGCTGCTTACTCGGATAAATAGAAACACACACTGTTCCAATTACAGCCCTGGGCATAGTAATTATGTTGCAAGGCAAAAGATACAGCTAGTGGCTAATTTGCTTCCAATTTAAAATGTTTGATAAATGCATTCATTACACCTTTCTGCACAATAGCAGCGACTCATTACTTTTGTCACGTTTGTAACAAGAGATTAACTCAGCTGTTTAGCTTAAATTGCTTTATCGATTACCTCCCTTATTAAAGCCCCCCTCAAGTGACTTCATTACCATATTCAAACGTATAAGCTCTGCTGAAAACAGCTCATCTAAGGAGCGATTATCTGTAGCAGTAACAATCCTAATCAAAATGGCATTTGCATGTGCAGCAGGGGAATGAGTGCGGCGAAACACAGCTGCGCCTGTTTCAATTAGGAGGAACCTGTTGTTAGCCATATTTCACCCTGCAAAAAGCTGGTTTCCTGCCAACGCTTTTTTATCAAATGCTAATTGACTGTGATGTCAGTGAAGATATATTTTTAATTATTTATACGCTAAAGTGATCAATGAGGAAATTGTATCTTTACTTCTGATTTATTTATGGCCTTTTAACATTTGCTTCACCAGGATGAGGTTGAGTGAGTCCCGTTGCATCAGTAAACAGTTGACGCTTCATGTATTTAAAAACTGCAGTAATTTCACGGGTTTTATTTCCAGCGGATCAAGATGTTGCTCCTATTAATGAAGCTAAAATATTCAGCACTGTGAGGCATTTCAGCCTCATCCAGCTCACCGTTTGAGTTCGTGCCAACAACAAGGCGCCCGTTTCCGGCAAAAAAGCTGTTTTTGCCGAAGACACAAACGACGTAATCAACGTGCAGTGAATAGAGCAAACATGTATGGGAATTGGTTGAGACCAAAACAGAGCTAACCTTGAAGTTAGCTTAACAATCTCCACTTCTGCTGTAGATGCTTATTCAGCGTCCTACTCATTCAACCCTGCCTCACAGAAAGTACATTCATAAATAAGTAAACTGCAAATCCAATTACATTTTGTTGCAAAACCTAATACTGCCAGGCAACAAATAGAAATGGATTTGTCTTTGAGTGTAGGTTGCATCCGATTTTGGCAGCAAAACTGCTTTGGTTGGGCTTAGGAAAACATTAAATACATTGTTAACTAACACTAATTACACTAATTAGCACGTCTTTGCAGATTTCCAAACCAAGCCCTGATATCTTTCCCGAACCCCAGCCAAGTGCTCCGGTCCATAAACCTAACCATGCGTGAAAAGTTTGATAAAGATGTTGTCACGACCAGCAGATACTGTAGCTCTAGTTCACGGCTCTGTCGGAGGAAAACAAATCATCACGTGAACAATCCAGTCGATATTGTGTTTGCATTAGTTACCAGTGAACGTGATTTCTGAGAGACAGGGTTGGCTCAGTCTCAGCTTTTAAAACAACATGGACAACATACCTTTAAAGCTGTCGTAGCAAGAGGAACATTTTACAGCAATATAACATCACGTGCAAATTTGAGGTAGGTGCAGGTAGAACCCGTGTCGTGTCCTCAAAGTATCTCCCCCGATCTCACCCATGAAAATAACTCACGAAATCAAATGTCGTAATTATATGTAAAACAGAATCTAAATTAGATACGTATGGAAAACCTGACATGAGTAAATATATTCTCCCAAGCGCTGTGAACCTTAGTACACAAGTGAGAAAAAGACCCAAAGCTACGATTTCTGAATAAACCTCTGTTTTGCCTTTCTTGTTCGTCATTTAACAGGACCGTTTCATCAGCCCTTTGTTGTCTGGAAGCATGGTGACGGAGGCAGTGGAGTATCTTGATCTAGAGCAAATCTGTGGTATTTTTAAGACACTAGAGAGATATGAGAAAATCCCAGACCTCAAGCACACAGCAAGTGCTCAAGTTCAGGATTTCAAATAATCAATTTTCAATCAGAGGGTTGCTGCTCCAAAGGTTTTGGCTTCTGCCTTCTTAAAGTTTTATTTTCGCACTGATCAAAAATTTCAAAAAAACCCCAAAAGAAACTTTAACCTTGGCCTATCTGGGAAGCTGTCGGCATTCATATGCATTCACTGCTATTTTTCTCCCACTTCCTGCTGAACGCGACAAGGCCACCAGACACAGATAGCTCATTTGGATCCGTGGTTTTAATGCCTGCACCTTGATGTGGGGAACTGTCAGCCAGCTGTCTTTGCTTTCCCCTTTTTATATAGAGCATTCCTAGGCTCCTTATCTTACAAACATACAGTACTCTGGGATGTTCTTAAGCATTACAATATGCATAATATGAGTGATCAAACACGGTGTGGAAGACATAATGAAATACAGAAGCGAAAAAAAACTGCTTACGGGCCAATTTAATTCAGCCCAACCTCACCAGAAGAACAACAACACTGTTCTATTTATTTTTTTTTAAGGGAGTTAAAACAGCAGATGTTTACGTAGTCGACCTCTTGCAGTCATGTGAATAAGTGCATGTAAAATCCTTGAGCTTTTCAGATCGGCGCCGGTCTGGTGTTGTTGTTATACAGCCGAGCCAAGAAAAATGTATTTTTATAGGGACAATAGGGACATTTATTTACTTTAATTTATTTTAGATAGAGGTGGATGTGGCAGGAAAAAAAACAAACCTGTGGCTTTAAACACAGGAGACCGGTGTTAACATCCCATTTCAAACCCAAAGTAGTTACTTTTAATCCTTGACTGTGTATTATTCATTGTAACTATGACAACATGTAATAACAAGTTGGTTTCATTCCTAAACTGAACCAAACTATCCTGCTAAACTAACTGAACCAACGAACCTAACTGTGGCATTGTCACGGCCTAAATGCAACATGTTAATGTTATGAGGTATTTTGTGCAGTTTCTCCTGCTACCTGTAGAGGCGCTAATCCAAGAGTGTGTCACTTTGGGAGTCACTGGCAATTAACCTATTCTGTTGTTGTAGGTATGAGGACGTCTTGATGTATTTACAAGATTAAGCAGTGGAGCTAAAGCACATGATCCTCTAGACGGTTAAAATATGAATATTGATAATTAGTAGTCCAGAGCAGTAAGTCTTCATGAAGGCACACATCATTTTCACTCTGTCGCCGCGTGAAAAAAGGTCAGCGCAAAGGACGGATTTAGTCGGGCAGAACAACTTTGGGAAAATTGAGGTCAGGCCTGAGCAGCTTAAGATGCTTTGTAAATACGATGATACCAGTGGATTTTCTTTGTTGTTATTACAATCTAGAAGAAGCCGAGAGCCAGCAGTGTTTTAGCTGCAGTCAGAGGCGACAAAGGTATGCCCAGCATCTTGAAGGTCAGACGCTCCTATTGTTTACCGGCCTCCAGAGGATGTACTCCTCCACCGACAAATATAATCCATCATTTTTGAATAACACAATGTTTTGTTTTGTTTTGTTGGTTTTTTTTTCGCCTTTGCAACTAAACTAATTAAAGTGACTCTCCGCTAAAATCAATTTTAAAGTAACCCCCCACCCCCCGGAACTTGAAGTTTGACACTATTTTTGTTTTTAGGTCAACCTTGGAATCGATATAACCGCAATACTTGTGCCTGAAACATGTTATTTAAACACAGTGAGTACTCTACGGTTGTCAGTGCAGGAAAGTGTGTCTGTTACTGTGTAAAGCCCATCAGGCTGTCAACATACCTGCAGAAATATCAATACAGAAGTCAAATCTGACTGCAGCAAAGAACAGCAGTGGATAAAAAAAAAAAAAAGTATGACAAATGAAAGAAAGTGTATGTGCTCATTCACTACTTCACTGAGCTATGCACATTCTCGCTTTGCAATGTTTTCTCCATGCCTTCATAAACTTTTTATGTCAAAAAAATGTTTCTGCAACTTTTCTTGTGCATAAAGCATGTTAGGACATTATTTTAAGACCTCATGCTCATTTCACAAAAAAAAAAAAAATACAAATTCAGGCAACCAGGCACCATCGCAGATGTTTTTTTCAGGGCAGGATGAGCATGTCTCATTCGTTTGCCATGTCTGCATCTTAAAGGTGGTTCAGGGATTCAAACGGGAACCTTTTGAGCCATGATTTCAACCGTGCACCACGTGGTTGTCTTTGAAACATTTATAAGATGTACATCGAATCCTCAGCCTCCACTGTTAAAATATGGAGATCTATCTCTAAGTTAGGGGGTTTTTTTTTTTTTTTTTGGTCCCTTCTATTATTTACGTTGTAAAGGTGGTCCTCATTTATGGTGTTTGAGGATAAGTTGAGTCACCTTGAAGCATTGCCAGAGGCTGGAAGCCTGCAGGGGCTCTCGTTAAGAGCTACAATGAGGAATCCACATCAGCCGTCATCTCTGACAAGCAACCTCTCCTGCTGACTCCTATTCTCCTTCCTCCTCACACTGCACTAAGGCATCACTGCATGCAAACGCTACGGTGAAGTTTCCACGGCAAGATACCTTCTTAAAAAAAACATAAAATAAAAAATATCTGCAGTGGCTCATCTGGAAGCCACATCATTGGAAGTCGTTACTTTAAGTCCAGGTTTGCAGTTACCAGGGTGATTATAGTTAACAGTAAAACTCTAACGAGCAGTAGAAACAACTACAAAAAAAAAAAACCAAAGGTCTGGATGTTAATTACTGAGCTGTGCTGTGGGTGGAAAAATGTTAATGGTTCATGGTGTACAACAATAAAATGGATTTCCACAATCAATTCAAGTCGATTTTATTTGCATGGCCCAATATAATAAATCACAAATTGCCTCAAGGGGCTTTACAATCTATACACTGTACAACACCTTCTGTCCTTTAATCCTCCATTCAAGTAAGGAAAACGGAAAGGGAAAAAAAAAAAAGGAAAAAGGATACAGGTACGTGGATACTTTGTGATACGGCGGCTTGGTGGATGAGAAAAGAGGAAAGACTAGCGGACGTAACTTCTAGAGAAGCTGAGGCAAACTTCTTCTTGATCTCACGGAACACGGTGGACGGCGTCACGACGTCAGACAGCGACACAGCTTCAGGCGAAATGAGACCTTTACTAAACAAAGCTGTTGAATGATATATCGCACGATGCATTTTTTCACCCAACCTTTTTTCAGGTTAAAGGCTTCAATACCTGGAAAAACTAAGGAACTAAAGTAAAACTAAGCTAAATTTCCAAACTATAATAACTGCGCCTATCCATGTCATAGAACGTATTTAGGGACAAACTATTACACCCGTAGGAACTTTCTTTCTTCTGAGCGCCACTAAAATTCCTAATCAAGAAGACAACTTTAGGTGGCATTGCATGTTTGCAATGCATACATGAATAATATTAAGTCTTAACTTTTATCGAGTTTTCAGAACCTGCTATTTTCACATTTCATTAAGATGTATAACCCTCTAGCAGAGTGCCAGCAGCAAAACTCAGGAGTCGTAGATTTCTTGACAACACGACTTTAAAAGTGGAAATTCATGCAACTTCTCATTGCGTCTGTCCGCGTTTCAGTGTATGCTTACATTCTGCTGTCTGTTTAAAATGTGTCAGCATTTACTGCCGGGGTCTTGTTTTTGTCAGTATACATTATTGATATGTGAAAGTGAGGCTTCTCTAAACTGTATACCATAGTACGACTCACATTCTGCCTGTGCAGCATTAGTGTACGCTTGTAACGTCTCATGTGGAATTTATGGCCCGAGAGCCGTCGGGTTTTGCGAAGAATTCCAGTGAAATTCAGCACTGAAGTACAACTCCGTCCAAAGACGGGCGAGGTGTATTTGGTATGTGTGAACAAGCACTGCCTACTCCAAGACATGAGACGAAATGTCAACACACGGCTGCAACAAATGTGAGCTTAAACTGTACTTTCTATTCATGTTACCAAAAGATGAAGCAGACCTGCAGATACTTCCTCTCTGATGATATGATACTAAGGGTAAGTGATTTCATAAAGCTCCTGCTCTATGTTCCTTCAGATCAGTGAACTCTAAATGACATCATTTTAATGTCTAACATTAGCCCTTCCTGCCTGCTAAATTAGACTCATGTTCATCTTCTCACAAAGACACTTACGTAACTCGAACTATTAATATGTATGACCGGCTACGCCATGTGGAAATATTCTACCGGAATCAAAGTGGCTTGAACTTTGTTGATATTTTTACCTCATTTTATTTTCTAATAATGATGCGGCTAAAAAGGGACGCGTGACTTTAAACGAACAAAAGTTTCAGGCTAAAGTCTTCGTTTGTTCCGATCCCTCATCACATAAAGTTTTATCCAATGACACCGAAACCTTTCAAGTGAGGCTTTCCCTAATTTTTATTTTTATTTTTTTTTGCAATCCAACACCGACCCCTACTCCTGCTCCTTCTAGTGGAACTAATGAGGACCAATGAGGACTCGCTCTACTTCCCAGTAGTCTGTACAACTCCTCAAAAGAGCCAAGACACTCATTGTAACTGTCTCTTACCCTTTCACTACAGTGCCCTGGCTGCTTCATCTGCACTCTGAGTAGTACAAGTAAGGAATCGCTATTAGAGGAGTAGTTAGTGTGGCTTGGGGCGTCTTAGGTCACTTCAGCTATATTTAGGACTAGAATCTGGGGTCTAAACTCTTCACGATACGCAGGGCTGCTGGTTTTTGCTCCTACAAGCTAGTTAATTGCGGTTTATTGCGTTCACCTTGCGTCCCATATGTTCCTCATTAAAAGGCGAGAGGAAAAACAATTTGGGCACTGGAAACCACTGTTACAGACGGTGAGGCGACATGCTGAAACCTCTGGCGGCCATATTGGGGGGTATTTTGTCAAACAGCTGTGAACGGCAACATTCTGTATAATACTTGGAGTAAAGTAAGGGCCAAACAAACTGTAGACAATGCAACATCTGGGTGCGAGTAGACAATCCATATATTAACGGCAGAGAATGAAAAGAACAAAGCAGCTGTTTTTGCAGCCGACGTCAGTATGCTTACTTGGATGCATGTGCAGTACAATAGAAAGCCCACGCTCATGTCTACAGTTAAAGGCAATGTACCCAATCAATACATCCACTCAAATATTTATTACATCGAACAAAGACACAGAGAGAATATAAAAGTACATGAAAAGCAAAACAGCGGTAACGACGACTAAAAAGCCTTTGATTTGCCATTCCTGAAACGCTGCAGCATCTTTTAAGCTCCAGTGTGTTTCTGTTCTGTATATTTAGATTATTTGTACACAGCCACTCATCCACTGTACTTCCATATTGCCACCAGATGTGGTTGCTTGATTTCTGACACAACTGCGAAGCGTCAGTTCTGCTCTGCTCCCTGGTTAGCTCCACTGTTCTATCCTACATTCTTTGCTGTTTCCTTCTGATCTGCGCTGCTTTGCTCACTGTGTTCTCCTCTGTTTTGCTCTAATCTCCTCACCTCCCTAAAACTGCACCGCTCTTGTCTCCTTTGCTCAAATGCTTGCTTTGGTCTGTGTTGTGCCATTCCGCTCCAATCTTCATTCCTTTCAGTGTTCTGCCTTACTCTTAAATCACGTTGCCTACAAGACTGTATCTTCCTTTCAGTTATTCTTTATTCGATTCCATAAGAGGAGGAAACGCTCTCTGTAACCTTCGGCAAACACATTTTTCTCGGTCAAAAATGTGGATGAAGGATCTTTCAAACCTTATCTCTACAGTGTGCTCAACGACATAAACAAAAACTGTGCAGAATAAATGCATTAGAGTAGCAGAAGTCATAGAGATTCTTTGTGTTTTTTTTCCCTTTGCATTGCTCCACAAATGACCCCATTTAGGAATGACGTCCAAGCCATATTTAACTTCAGTAAAATATTTGTAGCCTGTTGGAGGGAGGATTTAAGAGGCTTCCTAATCACAGTCGCCAAAGCCGCGGGGACACGGAGCAGATAACAGCACCACATTGCGACATTCGGAAGTTTTTCTGTTATGTTTCAATATGAATCACCCATTTAACAGTCTTTTATTTCCCTTTTGTCCGTTACCTTCCTAAGCAGCATATTTTACTACAACTTTTATTAAAGGTGTCTCGGTAGCTGGCTGGCTTATCTCGCGTGCTCCTGAATCATACATATGCTGTAACCGCCAAACTAAGGGCCACACTTCACTAACTTATAGATATGATTCATGGAAGAAGGCGAAGTGCATTTTTCTGGTTTGCTCTGGGTCTACTCAGCCCCCTCTGAGGGTGAGGTATGAACCACTGAATAATATCGCCGTCACTCTATAATATGTTTTTACAGTTTTCCCAGATGCAAGTGATTTCTTACAAGATGACAGCGCTGCCATCCGCGGGGCGTGCATGGTCATTCAGTAGTTTGATGAACATGAAAACCATATCAAACAAATGCCACAGCTGTCTAAGCTGCCAGATCGGCACCCAATTGAACACTCCAGGGAAGGGATTTTGTCTTTTTCTGTGTCTGTGTGTCAGTAGCACCCTGCCTGCTCATTATAAACGGAGTCTTGTGCAATCAGAGCAGCTGAGATCCAATCATCGCGCTTTGAGGTACTTTTACTTTTACGGTTTTAGTAAGGGTGAAAGTTGATTTAATCACAACTTTCACCCTTTTTTTAAGAGGATTCAATGCAGCAACTGATAGCATCCAAATCTATTTCTTCTCGTCATGACCCAAAAACATTGGATATACTCACCGAAATGCAACTAACAAATGTTTTGTTTTTTTTTGGGGGGGGGGGGGTTCAGTGAGACTGAACTTTATACAAAAAGACTGAAAGTCAAAATAATGTAATTTGTAGTTAAAGGAGCCAGTACGTTTTTATCTTTCCTCAAGAGACAAGTCCCAGCCCTTCCGGTTGTGCCCCATGGGACCTTATTTCAGAAATATATTGTAGTCAATGGTGAGAGACAAGTTATTATTGATCCTGCTTGAACTATGCCATCGTATTAAGATCACTTTCCAAGTCAAGAAAGTCACAGCTTGTTGTCAAACTGTTGAAGTAACAGGCTGTGAAAATACGTAAATAGAAAGACTACACACACCCGAAA
>JAPQRN010000013.1:8646343-8658760 GCA_037367275.1 Coranthus polyacanthus
CGAAAATTTCTCTCTCCGCGGTCTTTTCAGAGGTGCTGAAGATGTCTCCGCAGCTTCGATATGACCAGACATGTGAAGAATGAGGTGAGATACGCCGCGTGATGGTCGCTTTGGTGTTGACATGTATCACGTGAGACAAGAGATGAAGTCCACTGAGTCGTTTCACACAAACTAGACGACACTTTACTATCTTTATCGCAAACGGAGACTTTCTTGACTTGTAAAATGTTATTTTCAAAAGACAATCATCATATGTGCAGTTGATGGCACAGTTCAAACAGGAAGGTGGGAATGCGTCTTTAACCAAGATCCCATTTACACTGCTGGACTGCAGTAAGATTTCAATCAGCCTTTAAAGCTCTATTGTTGCATATGCTCTTGGCTTTTTGATATTGGATAGTGATGCAGTCATAAAGCCCTTAAGTGTAACTGGAGTTCAGGTGTTTTAGAAGCCAAAACCTCAATCTTCTCCCTATGACATCTGTGTATTATAAATATGTAACGGGCAACAGTTAAGTTCCCTCAAAAAACTGTGTAGGTGGCAGAATTGTCACCTGAAACCACAGGTGTCGCTTGGCTCAGGCCGCAGTCACTGTTTGAGAAACCAAAGCACCACTCACACCAGAACCATAAAAGTCTCAAAGTTGAATCATGATCAATTAAGAAAGGGTTTGATAGGTGAGAAGAGCAGCTTTGCCCCTTTCTCAGGCAGACAATGTAGATTAAAGGTGGGGTGATGTGAGCTGTGGATTTGTTACTTCACCAGGGGACGCTTAATCATAGCGTTCATAATAGGAACCTCATTTAGTTGCCCCAGGCAATTTCTGGGCTCTGTTGCCTTAGAACAATAATGTGTGAACAAGGAGCCCCCTTTGAAGGTGACATTTGGAGAAAAAGGTTGCCGCAATGCCACCACAGACTTTGATAAATTATTTTTCATCAGCACAGAGCACGCTCTGCACCTGTGCATGGGTCTAATGAAAGAGGAGAGGGCAGCGTTGTTAGCCAACTTTTGTAGCGTGCGTGTGTCTGTGTGTGTGCGTTCATGCGTCAAAGCAAGGCGGTGTGTGTTCCCGTATTGTGTAACCCAAGGGATTCTCTGTTTGTCCTTTCGGCTTCCTACAAATGAGGAGAAGTTATTGAGTCAGCATGGGAAACAAAAGCAAAACATGAAATATGAGAGGAGAAAATAAACAACAAAGAAGATGGCCTTTAATCTTATAATTCCTTTATTTTTAACAAATCCAATTATCCACACATCTAAGTTAAATATGGAGAGAAAACTCTTCGCAGGGCTTTTCTGCAACACAGCACTGAAGTGCACAATGTGTCAGAATATGTATAATACATGGTAATGTTGCTCTGACAACAAAAGCTCCTGCATCAGTCCTGAAATGTAAGAGAAAGCCAACAAGGCAATCACTGTCTCTTGAAAGCTGTCAGTGCTTAAGGCATCTACCCATCAACGAAACTCCTGCTGTGTTCTCCGCTGCAGGCATTTATTTTCTCACAGCATTTTTTTTTACTCACACAGTCCCCCTTGAAAACAGTGTTTGTGTGTATGCGCATGTACCTCATTGAGGCATTAAATGACAAGCTGGCAGCATCAAAACAGATTTGATTGTGCGCTGGAGGGACAGCGCTGAGTGCTTCTGAATGTGCTGATGCTCAGCTCTCACCATAAAGGTGCAGCAAAACAAAAGTCAAGGGATGAAGGGTGTTGATGATCGCTGCCCGAGGGTAGGAGCACCTTGAGTATCACACAAAAAGCTCCCTCACAGGGTGCATTAGCCTCACCAGCTGCAGCAAGAAGGCTTAGTGTGGGAGGAAGTCTTTTATATCTGACAATAGTGGTGAGATGACATTTAGGCCTAGTCCACACTAATTCAGATATTTTTCGAAACAGATATTTTCACCCTTTGTTTACAAAAACAGTCACATTCACTGTGTTTACTCGCACAATAATATTCCACTGTTATCCCTAATATGGCAATATTCTGAATTCGATACTCGTCATGCAAACAGCACTTTCCGTTCGGATATTCTGAATCAAGCCGTTTCCCCCGGATGGAGCGTTTTCCGATTAAAACTTGGGTTTTGGGAGCATTCTTTGTGTATATGCAGCATTCAGAATATGCATGTCATTTGAGGTTCGTTTCGCACCGACTATAGCCAGCGGTTTGCAAGGCTAGGATTAAAAAAACAAAAGCCCACAGATCGGAAAGGAGGAAAAACACCTACTTACCATTGTGAAAGACTTGGATATCAACAGTTTTTTTGGATATCCTTTTCAAGAGGGAATGGAAGAGGATTGCTGTGTTTGCATGGTCCAACAAGTCTGCACCCGTGCAAAACTCGTATTTCGACAAAAAGATGCAAAATGACACAAACGGCCGGTGGATAATGTAGTTAAGAAAGGCCTCAGAGCACAACACTATGACAGGCCCTACTTTGTCACTCACATAATCAAATAGAGACTTGACATTGCTCATCAACATACATATTGATGATATCGTCACTGTTTGTTTACCAAAACTGCCAAAGAAAATAAATTAAACATTTGATTGCATAGTTTTTTTTTTGTTGGAGTTTTCATTCTGTATGTAGAATAAGGATATACTGACTGTTTTACCATGAAGAGAAGGAAAACTATGATGGAGATGGGTTTGTTTTTTCAAGGGATGATATGGCAAATTGCACTGCGTTTGATTTAATGCCATTAGTTCTTCTTTGAGCACAGCTGCAGTCCTGAAGTGGCGATCTGAATCTACCACGAGGACCCCTACAAACAGCCTCGGGCTTTATGCTGCATTGATCTGAAATGCACAGCTGCATGTAAACAGGAATATTAGTAAAGCAGTCGTTTTCATCTGCCATGTAAACAGCTTATTAGGAATAGCAAACGGCACTCCCCGTGCACAGCCAATAATCAGGTGCTGGTTGGTTGCAGGGAGAACTTGAATGAAAATCAAAATAAAGCATCGCACACCGAGGTGACTTTACGGCGACTTTAAATGAGAGCCACAGCTTTGTTCAAAGAAGAACCAAGGACTAATAACGTTAAATCAAACACGATGCCATTTGCGGCGTATTCCCTTGAAACAGCGGACCCGTCTCTGTCATGGTTTTCTTTATGCTTGGTCAACGTCAAGTGAGTTAAGCTGTAAACGTGTAATTAACCAAACATTAAAAAAAACCCACATGCGTCACATATATATCCACCATTGTCGCTTTTGGATCATCATCACGCAAAGCAACAAAGGGCATTTCGTTGTTTTTGTATTGGTTTTCATCCTGATTTTTCCATCCAACTGTAATGTTTGACGGCTAATCAGCTAAAACAATATCTGACGCGTTTGACCTTTGCAAATGTTTTTTTTTTTTTGTGGACTAACGCTGTGTGATGTTAGCGTCCCTAATGTGAGTGTCACGATGCCCTCCTGTCAAGGGACAAAACGGGAGCTTTTTCCCAAGCTCCCGTTTTCACCTTTTCACCCCGCTCCATTTCTCTGCTTATCTCTCCCTCAGTAGTTTTCCACTGGCCACTCCTCCACCAGCATCGCCCACTCCACCCACACTTACCTGTTCCCCATTCAGTAATCACCACCCTATATATATATATATATATATATACAACTCACCTTCTCTTTGTCCCTTGACAGTTCTTAATTTGTTTGTTCTCAGTGTTCCCTTGTCTTTCCTTGTTGGATGATTGAATGTGTTAGTTAGTTTTCTTCTTAATAAATTCCCTGACACGCTCTTGCCTACATCTGCATTTTGATCCTTCTTCCCTGGTTCCTCGTTACCTTATTTTGACAGTTAAGTAGTCGTTCTCATTTTAGCCTTGTTTTGGTCTACACCAACTCCCGAGGAAGCTAAAGAGATTTTGCAACAAAAAAAAAAAAAGAGAAATAATAAGAAATCTGTCTGTTGCTGCTATGGTTGAGATCAGAACATGCCTGAAACAGTGCCCCGAAAAAGAGGCAGTAAAGTAAAGCTGGGGAATGGCACAATAAAACCTGTGGGTTCGGCACCAGGTGAACTCAAAAAGAAAGTCTTCTAATCAGTTGTAAATATGAAAAAGATTTCGGTTTCAATTAGTTGCATTTCGCTCCCCCCACTCCCTTCTTGCTGAACAGCCTAATGATGCCAATTATATAACAGCTTAGAGCAGTTACAGTATGTCTTTACATTCCCAAATGCACTGTAGTGTTATCAAGTAAGACATTCATGGGAGCAAGTTCTGTGGTTCTGGTGTGCAAGACGACCCCCGATAAACCACTTTGTCTTATCAGAAACAACAATAGGACGCCACAGATGCAGGAATACCTGTGTGACAAATTGTGTTTGTTTCCCCCCCGGACTGTCTCTGGCATGTAAAAAATGTCTCCCGAAAGCCTTTGAACTGCATATTCAATGCGATGGCCAAATTAGTCTTCTGGTCCCCTAGCAACTGAGCGCTCTGGGAGGGAGCCATGTGCAGATGCTGGGAAGCGAAGTTCACATCAGTTTCTGGGATGCTGATTCCTTTTGTCCAATCTCCTTACAAGCCCTATACATAACATATTCACTGGATATTTCTTTAAAATATGCATAGGCCGGGTGCTTAAAACAACCAAAGGGATATTAATTATGGATGATGGCCCCCGTCGTTCCGTCCGGTGTCTTCCAAACAGTTGGCAGCAGTGTTGTGGTATCATAGAGCTGTCATTTCTCTGTGTTTTTCTAAATGGAGAACCTTGGAGGAAAAGCAGAAAAAAAGATTAGGTGACAGCTTAGGAGTTAAGTGTATGTATTTCCATGAAATCGGTGGAAAATGTCACTTTTATTCTGCTGTCTTTACTGATTATTCTGTCAGATAGAATCTCATCAGTTCGCCTGTGGTCAATATATTTATATAGAGGTGGAAAACTTACATAATACCTTCACTGGCTGGCATCTGTTACTGTTAAATAATTGTTAAAAATAACATGTTGTTTTTTTTTACTAAAATAACATTGTGTTGGAGATCTATATTTCCTCATTATCACATATTTCCTTGGCCAGTCTTTGCTTTGCATCCCACATATTAAAACAACTTGTATAATAGTGGAACAGCAATGCATACATTATTAAGTAGTCCCAGATTTTCTAGTCTGTTGGAGGGAATTTAATTGTGTTTTCGAAGCTGCAAAGTTTACAGTAGCAGCCAGTGAAAAGGCTTGTTAAAAGAGTGATGCTTACGTCTGTTATGTGTCTATCACCTCTCCATCAGCAAGTGGAAATTAAGGGAAAATTAACGTGCAAAGACAAACTACCACTTAAAGCCACAACGACAGCTGTTCAGCTTCAAATCTGCCTGCAAGACATATACATATATGGTGGTGAAATATGACCAGTTATGACTGGTTACTACTTACAATCCAATAGCCTGAGTGAAATGACGCCAGTGTATGTTTCTGCAAACCACGGCCATGTATAACGTCAACATTTTTAAAACCGAAGCTATTCTATTCTATACATGTATGGGAACATGACCATATTGGAGAACAGAAGTTTGGATTCTTCAGCCTCTGGATTAAAAAAAAATCCCTAAACCTTATTAAGCGGCAATGCCAATACTAGACTATTTCTGTCCAGACAGTACATTTCTGCTTTGCATGGATGCATACGTATAATCACAAAGTTTCTGAACCAAAAATGTGTTTCATATCAACACTGACAGCGCTCGGTTAGAGTTGGGGAAAGATACCAGGGCTTTAATGCAGAAAAAGTGTCACAGTGTTTTGTGACTTAATGATATTGGGTCAAATTGTTACCGCAGTGCACTGCTGAAGGACCAAATCAAAGCGTAATCTTTTCCTGGCAGCAAAGTCCTGGCTTTTGTCTATCCGCCACCATCCACGCCGTCTAGGTCTCACTCGAAACGGTTCTGGGGCCAGTTTCACAATGACAGACCTTGACCTGGATCTAACTATCAGGCAGATTTCAGATAGATATTTAAATGTATCTGATGGACTAATTTGGGTTGAATAAAGAGAAAAAGAAAAAAACGCTTCAAACCACTCGGTTCACTCCGACAGAAGCTTTTAGTTTCAGGAACAGTTGCAAAATATTTTACTGGCAAAATTCAGGTACTACATTAAAAAAGAAAAAAAAAAACTTAAGTGGTGAACACTTACAACTCTTCAGTCAGTATCTTTGATTAAATAACTGGCAGTGTCCTCATTGCTTTACATCATTTACTGCGTTTTTTTTTAGAGACAACGTTCTGTCTTTTCATTTCTCTTTCCATAGATAAACCACAAATTACGTCTGTGTGATGTTTTCCTCATTTGTGTCAGGTTAGTTCCTGGCAACTTACCATGGTTACAAAGGTCTCAGTGCAATGTTTTTTTTTTTTTTCTTTCTAAAAATAGACGATGTTTTCACGAAACTGTGTAATTTGCATCAGACTAATCCAAGAGCAAAACTGAGACCTGTCTAAAACACCTTCATGAAATTGATCCTGTGTGAAAGGCTGGTTGAAACGCTATAACATTTCTACGCACACAGCAGGAAATGCTGATGTAATATTTTTGGTTACAGTGATCGCATTTTTATTTATTTTTTTTCTTCTGGTGACTGGGTTGTTCCTCCAAGCTAAGGCAGAACAGCTCTCCGGCTTCTTCCAGCCTGTTACCTGAAATTTAGATCCACATCCTAGCGCTAATGCTCATTAAAGTATATTACCACTATGCACTATTTAAGGACCGAATCTATAGTTTGAGAAACCTTGCCCCAGAGGAAATCCTCTTTTTGAAATTGGGGAAGCAGGCTCGTTCTTCACTGTCAAACCGCTCAGTGCTGACTGTGATAAAACCCTGCATGAGCCCACTGGTGTGTGTGTGTGTGTGTGTGAGGGAGATACAGAGTGGTGCAGGCTAGCGGTTTTCCTTATTGTACAGTATATGTGATAGGAGAAGCAGGGAAAAATGAGGACGTATGTGTTGGAAGCGACAGGCGTGAGAGAATAAAGGGAAGAGGGGAGTTAAAAGCACAGTAGGGAGGATGTGAAGCTAAAACAGAAGAGAGGGAAAGGAATGGAGATCGTGTGTATAATGAAGGAGAGAAGGAAGGAAGAAGGAGCAAAGGAGGGAAGGGAGGACACGAATGAAGGTAATACTCCTGGATAGTCCAATATATACAAAGTCATTCTCCACATCACCGAGGAACACTTAGTGACAACTTGACCCTAGAGTCATGTTTACGTAACGGTGCCAGAGAAGACCTGTACTTACTTGGTCATGCTCGTATTCTCCTCCCCCATTAAACGGACGGTGGGCCATAAACAGCCGAATGCTTAATTGTACAGTGTTTTAGCCACGGAAAGTGGTTACTGATGTACACAATGCTATAAAAAGTACAGAAAAACCGGAACAGTGAGGAGGGGGTGGGGATAATTCCACCAACCTCCTGTGTTGGCTTTGGGATGTTTGTCAGTAAACACTAGCATCAAACAAGATTTTCCCTTTAAAATAAATATAGAAATAAACAAAAGACAGAAGCAGGATCACCTCATTGTCGTGCGGAGATGTTCGGCTCACAGTGAATGATCTAATAAGCTATTATTCAACACTTCTAGTGCTATAAATAGTCGATACTTGTCATGTCCAGGATTTGATACTAAACCCCCCGAGATGAGGCTGTGAAGGATGACAGAGAATCTGAATAAAGCTCAGAAAGGCATTTTCAATAATACCCCTTCAAACAGCAGTACTATTTGAGGATTTTTCCTGTCTATTGTCTGTTTTTTTTTTCTATTCCTAGGGCTGCCGATACAGTTGATGAGATGGTGTATTCATCATTTCTCATATTGTGTCATGTCACTCGGAGGAGAGTGGCATGGATAATCAACCGCATCATGAGGCTGGAGGAGAGCAATTTTTGTGCATAGGCACCGGCGTTTCACCGTAGGTTTTTATGTCCTCTTTTTTTACCCTCTGGGACATTTTTGTTTTCTGCAGTGAGACAATGAAATTACACAGTGATGTGGAATGTAACTGCAGAAATATCAAGACAAAGACACACATTACCCATCCATCACCTCTGTTGTTTCATGTCGTTTTGATAAGTGCCCAGTGGGAGGAGGAGTAATGAATAAGAGAATTAAAGTGCATGTTTTTATCATGTTCATCTATTGTGTTGCCGGAATGAGCAGGTGTCAGTTGACTTTGAGGTGGCGCCACTCTTGTCACACATAAATATAATTTACAGACTGTAAACAGCTCTGATGGGTCGACCATGACATCTCTGAAATTACTGGTTATGATATGACGGTAAACAAAGCAATAAGCCTGGAGTTCAATATACACTCAAGAGTCTGGTGTCAAATTCATACAGACAAAATGATAGATGCAGAAAAGTAGACAACATAGGTGGTCACTAATAACTGCACGAGATAAAACAAATAGTTTCAAAGCAAAAATGATTTGCTTGGATTGGAATGATTTGCTGTGCTTAGCTTAAGTTTGTGTTGGGGTCTGTGTTGTACTGAGAGCGACAGTCGCTTGTTGACGTCAGCCAACATTTCCAAGTTAATGGTAGCAAACGCTGCGCGCCGTTGTAGAGGGAAAGAAAGGATGCATTGAAGAACTCGGGAGCAAGTGTAAGGATTTTCATGGAAAAACTGACCTGATTCCTCCACATAGAAATCAGAGTACAGGCTGTTATCATAGATGTAAGGCAACAGAGTTCACTTAGAAATGGAGTTAGCTAGCTTAAAAAAACCACCGGCCCCCAGCACGAAACAGACTCTTAACACAATGTTCATGTAAGCACGCAAGCATGTGCGGATCTTACAGCACCTTCTTTTTGTCAAGCCAACCTGTCCTGAAAACAATATAGTGTAACTGCTTGTTAAGAAATGCAGTCACTGTCCAATTAGGCTAAAAATAAACAGCGAGAAACACAGCCTCTGGTTCAGGAGGTTAATTTTCTGATTAGCTCTTTAGCTCATTCATTAATCTGTCATCATTCCAATTACGCGGCGCAGTGTTTCCTAACACAGTCATCAGGTTCCACCTGTCCTGCATGTGTTTGTTGTGGCTTTGCTCTTGTACATGCGATCCAAACATGTGTCATCATAAATATTATTTATGTTCCTATTTGAACTGGTTTCACAAAAGAGGAGTTGAGACGAACTGGTGGGACTTGAAGAGTTGCTTAAGTTGTTTTCAGCTTCAGGTTTTTAGGTTTCATATGGGCTGGCAAGGTGGCAGAAAAGAGGAAAAATGAAACCCACGGAGAAGCATGGAGTGATTTCCTAAATACTAATATATATATATTATATAATGAATAAATTATTAACATGGATGTAGCATCGAAATAAAACATTTTTAATACTGAATTATTATGAAAACTTGACCAAATTACTATAAATTACTGCTTCACTGGACTAAAATATCTATGAGGAAGCAATTATAGCGTCAGACAGCTCTGACTTCCTCTGAATGTTGAAACTTTGAAGAGACAGTACTTCGCAAAAGCTAAAAGGACTTGTGGACACAAATACAATGCAACAGAGCGGAACGGCCCTCGCTGTCAAAAAGAAATTGGGCAGATAAGTTGCAAGGATTTTGAAAACAACCACTCCCAACTAAAACCCCTTTATACTCAAGTCAAATAACCCGGCTGCAACACTGTACTTCCCTCCCCTGCTTCTTCATTTCACGCAACACTATCCAAGCTGCTGGTGGAGAATGGCAGACATCCATGCACAAACGTCCAATTTTACACACTCACTGTCCAGACTAGGGCTGTGTGATTATCAGCTCAGAAGATAGATGGGAAATCTGAGCTGAAGCACAGGCGCGCACACATCGGCTATAGACTTCCAGCGCACACAGAAGGGCTTTAACACGCACACAGGTGACTAATTCTTTGGGGCATCTTTTTTTTGAGCAGTCGGAGTGTTAGTTGGCAGCCATCACGCGGCTTATGAATAGTTTCCCCCATAGGGCTGAGCAAGCGGCGGCGAGTGGAAAGTGTTTTCTCTCACCTTCTTTTCAGCCCCAACAAGACCTAAAATGTTTAAGTGCTTAATCCCAATTAATCTGGAGTTTACAGAAATCCTTTATTACTCCAATGAATTAGCTTAGTGGTTTTAATCCCCAGACAATGAGCACACGTGCCAATGTGCATGCACGTACACATGCATATAGGTTTTAAATAAAGAGTAGTGCTACAGGCTAAATGATGAGATGTACATAATTACTGTAATCTGATTTATAATAAATAGAGATGTAGTTTCTTATTGGGAGCTGAATTAATGAATAAGTTGAACAACTTATCTTTGTGCTACAACATTTTTAGTTGGACAAATTGATATTCTTTTCCAACAATGTCCTTGTGTTTTATAATAATTATTATCATTGTGTAATTATATTTAGTCACTTTGGCAACATTGTGTCCTGAAATATTCGTGCCAATAAAGCCCCAGTTGTATTGAATATTTTTCATGCAGACACAAAAGGTAGAATCCACATTTTAGCTCTTTTGAATAAATGGTTAGGGGGACAAAGGATCTAATAGAGAATGGAAAAGTTGGATATTTAATATTTTTTTTATTGCCTTGTGACGAGTCCGATTTACAGTGGGATAACTCTTGCAAACCAGTCGGCAACATGAAAAAAACCTAGGTGCATACAGTATAATGTCAGTGTAACTTGATCTGCTACTTTTTTGCCTTTCATCAATACAAAGTCCAAGATGCCGCCACTAGGGACAGAAATCCGCATTCAAACTAACCACGCGTTTTTTAGGTTAAGGTTTATTTATGTGCGATTAAAACAATAACGTTGATATTCATGTCGATATGACACATATTTTTGTTTCAGAAACGAGAACACATGTACAATGACACCATCTTACTCGAGTGACTGGACTGTGTCTCAACCCCCCTCTGGGAACCACTCGTCTAGTGATTTAGCGTTGCTGCTTAATAAGGTCAAGGGATTTCTTTTTTTATGCAGCAGATGCTGAAACATCCAGACTTCTGGTCCCCAACATGGGTCAAATTCCCAAAATCCTCATTTTGACATTTCCGACTGCAACACCATTTCCTCTGAATTTTACGTTGATTTTTGGTTGAAGAATTGCGAACATTATTCGTCCATATTATTTGAAGGAACATGAGCCGCCCTCTGATGTGATTTAAGTAAGATGGAAAATGTAAATCTGTTTTAACATAGCGCTGATTAAAGTTGCCATAAAAATCTATAATGAACCCAGAGTTAAATGAAAACAAACAGCTGACTAAGCTAGTAAAACCCAAGATTGCATTAAAACTAACAGTCATATTATTATAATATATTTATGCAGGTAATCAGTAATGTGTCACTGATTGCAGTTCAAAAATAACCTCTGCAGCCCTGGAGGATGCTCACACATACACAAAGCCATATCCCTCCAGTATAATTTTCTGCTCTCAAAGTCTAATTAACAATTTTATGTCACAGCATTTAATTGCGGATGAGGGGAATTAATCGCATTATCTCAATTTCATAGAGGCTCAGAGGTGTCCAAACAAAGCAGCACGTCTATTTAAGTCCTGTATGGGTTTGTAGGGAGTGGATGAACTTGTTCTTAATTCTTATATAACCGGAGACTATGAGCATCCAACCCCATTTATTCAACCTTGTTTACTGTACGGCGCTCTTTGAATAATTGGGACTCGATGCGTCATGCTGTGGAGGGTTTGACATTAGCTGGAACATTATAAGGATGAATTGATGCAGATGGGACGGCATTAATTTCCACCCACCTGACTGCTCCACCCACCCAACCTGTCTGTGCGTTGGAAGCGGTGATCAGTCTTGGATTTGATTGAACAGCTGAAAAGGAGACCAGGATGTGGGCAGCATGCAGGTAAACAAGCGTCGCTACTCCTGCTTTTGGTTTATACTCGGCGAAGCATAAAATAAGGCCTTCAACATGTCATTTAAACACAAAGGTATCGGTTACTTTAGGTTGCACCAGCGAGAGAGAAAGCTCTTGGGCTCCTGGCCACTTGACTTGTCAGTGACCCTATGAAAAAAAAAAAAAAAAATCCTCAAATAATGAATGAGTCACAGTGTCTACTTCAAAGAGACACAAAAATGCTGCTGTGCACATAGGCTGCATGTACATACACGTCCAGACTCGCACACACACACACACAGGAGTGGCTATACCAGTGACGCGCAGAAACCAACATTTTATTTTCTATGCTAAACAGGATTTGGTGTCACGTTTTAAAGTAAATCTCCCCCAGAGTGGCACACTGTAAAGATAAGGTCATACGGAAAGTTAGTTCAGCACCTCTCAGCTGGAAGAATTGTAGGTGTGTGTGTGTGTGTGTGTGTGTGTGTTGTGTGTGTTGTCCGTAGTGAACACAAAAATTCGCCAGCATCCAATAAA
>JAPQRN010000013.1:8664114-8675415 GCA_037367275.1 Coranthus polyacanthus
AGTATAAAAATAAATGAAAACACCAAGAATACAAAGAATAAAAATATGCACGTTAAGAGGCTACAACAATTGTACGTCATTCCACTTATTACATGGATATATAAAGAAACAAGTAATATAACAAAAAAATATATAAACTGCATAGCAAGTTTCTGTTATTCGTTGCAAAAAAGCTGTATAAGTAGCCTGATAGTGTGGGGGAGGAAGCTGTTTAACAGTCATGGTTTTTGCTTTGGAACCTCCTGCCTGATATCAGAGGGTCAAAGAGTTTGTGAAGTGGGTGTGAGGGGTCCCTGATGGAGTTCAGTGGCTTGTGAAGGCATTGTTTGTGATGAATCCTCTGAATGAAGGATAGGGAGACTCCACCGATCTCTCCCACCCCGGTCACTACCCTCTGTAAAAGGTTGTGGGAATGTTTGGTAGGTGTGATGCTTGCTTCTGCTTCCTTAGACAGTACTATCTCTGCTGGGCCTGTTTGACGATTCCGGTGGTGTTCGCTGACCAGGTGGGTCTGCACTCCAACAACCTAAACTCCACTCTCTCCACTGTGGATAAATACGATACGATAAACCTCTTTTTTTTGTATTTTAGTGTCTTCTAGTCCAACTCCATACCAGGTATTATCACTGCAATAGAAAAACGAGACCTCTTTTATTGGGTTTTAGCATCTTTTTTCTATTTTATAGTTCTGTTTTTATGGAAAAATCAGCATTGACGTCATGTGAACAACTGACTTCAAATTACTACCACAGAGGCCTTACTGTGAGATGTACTCCTGGAACAGAAATGATGGGGAGTAAAACATACTGCAAAGACAACAGACATGACATTGTACGCCCTCAACCGTAAAGCTCGGAGGGCGGTGAAAGCATTAGCAATGATAATATAAACATTGGTTATTTACTGGTGCTGCCAAAAAGATGACATCCTTTGACGCCACCTACATAGCTATTTAAAGTGTATTAACCTTAAACCTATTCAGATAATACTTGGAAGAGGATGAAGATGAGGAGGACCCACATTGGCAAAGCAGACCGGGTGAATAAAAAGTGTAAAAGGGAGATTTATGTGCCACCCAAGGTCAGCATGGATGGAATCAGCTGCAGTGACATCATGGTAAACAGACAATTTGATTTGAACTTATTCCGGCAATGTGAAGAGAAGAGGCAAATCCGTTTGTTTTTTGGAAGCTCTCTAGTCGCATGGATGTCTCTTATAATGTGTCGCCAATGCTTGGTGTCAGGATGTGTGATATTATCCAATGTAGATGAAAGACGCTCTGTTTAAATGGCAAAAGTAGCGATGGAGGCTTCCCGTCTGATAATGGATGTTAAGTACGAGAGTGTGGAGATGACAGAGCCACCCAGCCACAACTGCAGCAGGGCCTCATATTAATCCACACCTAATGGGGGGGGAGTGGACAAAGATGAACTCAGCCTGAATCTATGTTCAGAAACAAAAACTGTTTCCTGCCACAAGAGCACATATGAGGAATACAAACCCAGGAGCTGAATCCTCAAAAGAGTCCCTTCTGTCAGCTCGTCCTCAGGCTGCTCACAGTGAACCAAACTGTTAAATTAACAAAAGGCGCTAGACAAATCAAACCAAAACTCAAACTTCCTTATCAGGCCCGAAGCCATGAATATCAATGCATCCTGACCAAATACAGACTCGGTGACCAGATTGTAGCCATTAGAGAACAGGCGGCTGAAGATGACACAACGTACATCCTGGATACCAACAGAGGGAGGAGAAACAATGACGCGCACAGTGAGAAAAATTGACTGTGAAACTGAAACACAAAATAATACAAAATTGTCCACGAATACACTGTACGCTTTTTGAATGTATATTGTCTCATAACAAACGTTATCATCTCAGAGGACGGGTAAGTGTGTACAGATGCCACAAACAGCATTAAGTATCGTTTAACAGTATTAGTGTTGTGATGTTTCCATAACAAGGACGCTCGAGTTCAGCTGAAAACCAGCTGACACAAGCATGCAAACACCTTGCAAATCTGTGTGCGCAGATCGCCCAAGTAAGAGCACAGTTTAAACCAAGAGATCTTTCTCGTTTATCGGCTAAGCTCTGCAGACAAACAGCATCCACCGTCTTTGATGAACCAAAAGTCCAAGTCTGTGGCCCGAGCGCATAAATTATTCTCTTTTGGTGAAAACGTGTCTTTATTTGTGAGAATAAGCCCGCACTATTGTTGTAATGCCTCGTTCACCAGTAGAGGTCGACAAAGGCAACAGATTAATGAGGACCATACAGCATAATGTCACCGAGTACTTACTGTCCCCAATTTAAAGGAATTATTAGATGATGCAATACATCTGGATTATGTGAAGGCTGCTGGTAATATTGCCGAGATTGGTTGCACCCCAGAGACATAAATTAACATTAATGGAGACAGAAAAGGCTGTTCTTTTCTCTCATATTGGAAGCCCTGACATGCAGGGTTATTTATTGCGATATGTCCTGATGTGAAAGTCCTTACCTCTGCGTGAGGTTAATGTCGCTTTACTAGAGTGAAGCACACAATCATTTTCTATTTTTAACTGCCTTGTGTGTGTGTGTGTGTGTTTTTTTTTTTTCTAACCGTACTGCTGCGACTCACATCTGCATAAACCTTAAAGTCATCAGTCATTTTGTAGTGTTTTTTTTTTTTTTTTTTTTTTTAGAATATCTGCATTTTTCATCATACTCCCTTGTATTCGGAGCCTCCATGCTGCCCCGCAGAGCTAATTGCTGGACTGGACTGGAGTTTCACTGTGTTGCATAGCTTTGCTCCTGAAATCCCTTTGCTATCACTGCTGCAACCTTGAAGGTCTGCACTTGACCATAATTACAGTAAGAAACAATTACACCACAGAAGGCCTTTCAGGCACATTAACTGGACCAAGCTGTTAAGAGTGCAGGGAGAGGCAGCTGAAAGCACCAGGCAGCTGTCAGAACGTCAGGCATCCTACTATTCAGGCTTTGCTTTTAAAAACAGAAACTTGTTTGTGCGGGGTTATTTCTTGTTTTTCAGAAGCCAAAGCTTTAGCTCAACTATTTCTTTTCTTACATCCATTATGAGGCAGAGGAGTCATCGCAGTTGATTTCATCTAAAAACACAGTTGCTGTTTTGTTTTTTTTTTTGGCATCTTTTCATCGAACTGCTCTTTAAAGTCCACGAATAATACTCTTTATTTCGACCTTCCCGTGGTGTCGCGCGGCTAAGTCACCAGAAATAAAACAAAAAAGAGTTGTCATTGTACATTTCTGCAAACCACAGATAGGTATAATCTCATCGTTCGAGAATTCATATCATATCGGCTGTTTTTCTTTCCTCAATAGGCAGGAGGTGCTTGGGGTGGATGGTGGATATATAAAATCCAGTTGTTTGCCACAAAAGACTGGAGTTCCGATCCCGATTCCTGTGGGTTATTAGTTTTAGGCATTAAAAGCGCTTTGGTTAGCATCAGGAAAAGACCATGGTTTCGTTTCAATATTAATACACTCGCCGTGAGTTGTTTTATATCACGTCTTTGCAGACTTTTTCTGTGTTAAACCGAGCCCTGGTATCTTTCCCTACAGCTGTTCAGGTTGTTGCCAGTGCCTAAAAGTAAGTGGAAAAAAAAGTTTATACTGGTGTTTCTGAGAGCCAGGGTTGTTATTATAACCTCAAAACACCAAAAGCTCTGTAGAGGTTAAAACACTGGATTCAGATTATCTACAAATGTTGACATGAAGCATTTTTTTGTGCATCAGATACGTTAAGATTATATATACCCGTGGTGAGCAGAAATGTACAACGGCAACGTATTACAGCGTTAATGCCCACCTTGAAACTGTGTATCTGTATTTATTGTGGTATATTTAGGTCCAAACCCACCCATATCTGAGAAATAATGGCAAATCACCCATGTTTTTTTTTTTTTGTTTGGGAGAATTTCTTCTGCTGTATGTCTTTTAAAATCCCACTCCAAGAGGATTACAAGTTGAAAACACCCACACATCATTTAACACTTGAAGAATGATAGAAAGAAAATGTATCTTTTTTTTTTCCCATTAGCCAGCCCTCTCAGCACTTCACACTTCACAATGTTTTTTTTTTTTTTCCTCCTCTTTTTTTTTCCACGGAGAACCATTAGAAAAGAAGAAATGGAGATTTCGACTGACAGTGTTTTATTATAGTGCTTTAAAGTTTTTGGTATGTCTAAAAAAATAAGTAAATACTTCAGCAACCTGTTTAACAGACAAGATTAGAAAGTGTCCATGGCAATGGCTGCTTAATTAATTATTAAAGTATAAGGAATCAGTGATCCAGGACAATATTCCAGCATATATGACCTTTGACCCTAAACGAAGCTTCGTGGGCCGCACAGAAGGAATACATAACTTCGATTATTTCCGTTTTATTCATTATCTGACTCCGCCACATCTGTCTGTGACTCGCTCTTAACGAATGTGAAGACGCTTGCCTCGGTCACATGTGTTACCTACATCCGTTGCCTTCTTAAAGGGCCTGCTCCGGCCGGTAACACAAAATATGTCATGTGTGTGAACAAATGAACAACTCTGCCGGTGTTCTGGATTTAGGTCATGGCAGAATACCCCGAGATCGCCACAACGGCGCTAAAAACCCTGTTGCCATTTCCGACAGACTAACTATAAACTATGAATGGAGCTGTGATAATTAACTGTGATGGTTGGGACTTCTGCAGTAACAGGCTGATAACTGATTGAACACATTAGGGAAAATGACAGATTTCAAAGGGCTGTTCATTGTAGTGGATTAGTCATAATTTGTGCAATAGTTTAAATCCCCCGCCCTCTTTTGTCGATTTTGTTTTTAACAATAACCATAGAGATATACCATGGGTGTTTTTTTTGTCTTGTAATGTTTAATCGTGTTTCTCTCTTGACGTGTCGAGCATGTTACGGGCTGCTGATGTACTGCAGATATTTAGAATTTCAATTAATATTCCCTGGTACTCCTTCAGAGACTGCAGCACAACCTTCTTGATCATCCGGGAGGACTTTATCACATCCTGAAGCATTGTGTAATGTTTATGCATCCCCAGTGTGTTGCTGCTGCTGCTGCTGCTGCGGCAATTGATTTCTCCACCGTGATAAATAAATACAAAGTTCGCACTACCTACTTAGTCTGGAGTGTTAATCAGAAATATCCACGGAGAGAACTGGATGGCATGAGATAATTTCCCCCTTATACTGTTTCACAAGATTATTACAAATGTTTAATTCCTAATCCACTCGGTGTAAGAATAGAACATGAGTATGAAATGTGCTTGTGGACGTCTCTGTGTGTGTGAATGAGATTGTGACAGATGGGAAGCTTAATGCAAGTAAAGTTCTCTTAGATCTGAACTCGCTTGCCCACTCCACCGTGTGGGAGAAATGGGAGGAAAGGAACAGATTGATAATGACTTGTAAGGGAATTGCGGATGCCTGTGCACACCATGCAAGCAGATTTTCCTCAGCCGGAGGAGGTCGGTTTTAGTCGGAGAGAAATTTGAAAAGGGTTACGGGTGTTAAGGGAGAGAATGGTGCTTATAATGAGGAGGGGTTGTAAATAAATTTGGAATGGTTCTGGGTGTCAGAACAGCTCTGGATCCACTTGGCTTAAGAGAAGACTTAAATCTATTTATTTTTTTTGGAATTCAAAGCAAATTCTATCACAGCACCTCTGCTGGTTTAAATTTATCCTCGCCGTACTGTAAACAAACAGGATTTACTCGATACTCCTCTCACTGACCTCGCCGCATTTCATGGCCTAAATAATGGAGACGTTTACATGTCAGTAAATCTTTTATTCACCCCTTATGTTGTTAATTAAAAGAAGGGCGATCTGCCTCATTATCAGACATTACTGATTTCCCTAAAATAGCGATTCATCATTATTTCCCCCTCATTCGTATGCCTATTCACGTTGCAAGGGCAAAGTTCCCTAAAATATAATAATAATAATAATAATAATAATAATAAAAATAATAATATAATATATAATATAATATAATAAAAGATCCACTTTTCAACAAAGCTGCTGCTCTCATTGCTTTTTATTCATTTTGTTTAAAATGGACATGGACATGAAATAATGTGGATTTAAAATGCGGTGGAAAAGAGAAAGTCCACAAACCAGGTAACGCGGAAGTGAATCGAGCGCGTTGTTCCGTACGCCTCCGTTGCCTAGCTACACATGCGCACGCGGTGCATTCGTTTGTCAAGTAGCTAGCTTGTCTCGCGCGGCGCTAAAGGCTAATTGCGCTAGCCATAATAATAATAATAATAATAATCAATTAACCGACATAACGTGGCGACGCGCACGCACACAACCGATGTTATTTGGTGAACTGGTACAGCGTATGATCGGTATACCATCACCGAAAAGTTTGTGTAAGTTTATGTTGTGTTGCGCTGTGACTTATTTGCTAAATGACAAAAAAAAAATAAAATAAATAAAAGTAGCTAGCTTTCTGCGTTGTTGTAGCCTCACGTCAGGAATCGGTTTTGATATTGTTGATCTCTTTTTAGTTTACCAATTGCAGCATTCCCAGAAAAGAAAGGCCTAAGAGGGGAAAAAGCTCCGGCAGGCCGCTCTCCTGGATTAAAACAACGTGTGAGGAGGACGAGGAGACAGATCATGATCATGAAGAAGAAAGGTCAGAGTCATGTTCACTGTTTAGGGCCTTTTCCTCTAATTTTATTGAGGCATCTTAAACGCTGTTCCTGAATTATTTTGTCAACACAAAGTGATTTGATGGCACTAAATCAGGCTGTATTAGCAAACAATGGCAACTTAAATACCCTATTAAAATGTGTCTTCAGATCACAACTGTGTACGTAGGGAATTGAACCTGTTCCATGGGAGCAGCAACATCTCAGTATCAGATGGTCTGTTTTTTAGTGGCCTACTAATAATGGCGTCGCTGAAGGTTTGTGATAATTACACGACAAAACCAAATTCAATGTTCAGTTGGTGAGGTAGAATGAGTGAATAGGTGTCGCTTGTTGTCACTGGCTTCATTTGAGTTTTCATTTCCGTGTCAGATACATGCCTTACTGAACCACGAAATTGAGGGCAGGACCTTTCCAACTGCACAACACGCTCACTATAGACTGTTGAATTCATGGATGTATCGATCAGTGTGAAGGACTCTAGCCTGGTCTGGGAAGGACCCGAACACCAAGGACAAGGCACAGCTGCTATGTTTTTAATGTGAGGTTGATGCAGGTTTGCACAGAAACAGCTGGTAGAAAAGCATTCTATCACTTTTACATTAGTAAAGAAGTACCGCTACTTGTGTAAAGAACGTGTGCACTTTTGTCAACTCTGACATTAACTCAGCCAAATGAGTTAATGTCCGTTCGTTCTCTGGTAGTAATACAAGAAGTGAAGACTGTAGCTTGCGGCAGTTTGCCACCACTGGAAGGTAATGGTGTTCGGTACCGTCTTTTGTTTTCCTAAAGCGTGCATTTACGGATTTGAGGATGTAAATTCTAAACAAACAGCAACGTAGAAGGTATGTTTTTCTGTCTGCTGATGATGGACCAGACAGTTCAGGACTGGGAACTCGGTGGCCACAGTTTGCAGATTTAACTCAGGTGAGATCACTCTCAGGGAGATGCAGCCAAGACGCTTCAATATGATTAATTTGAACAATTTGTACAGCCGTATGTCATGAAACTAATGTATTTTCATTAAGCTTTCTTCTTCGTATACATTATGCATCTAAATTAATCCTGACTGTCTCCGCTGACGTCCGGTTATGCCTCAAATCCCTGGGAAGAAAAAAAAACAATTGCCAATGACTTAAAAAATTATACTATAAATGAAGATTGGGTTATTTCCTCTTTGTAAAGTGGCTTTGAGGCACAGCTGTAGTAGTGTCCTACCATCCAAGACACACTTTTCTGAAAATACATTTAGCATTTCTTAATGAGGAAGCTTTAGGGCTGACACATAGAGCAAGAAACTATAACAGTCTGCATCAAATTAGCATGAAATTGCATTTAAGACAAGTTTGGCTCACAGCAAAATAATGTAGATCTAATAAAAACAGAACTTGGGGAAAAGTTATAACATCACTTAGAGCTCAGTTAAGAGAAGATGTTTTGTCTTCTCCCCAATATGGGTGTATAAGAAGAAAAAAGCAGAAGCGTTTTCTTTTACTAACTGATGGATTTTAAGAGAGTCCTTGGAGAGAAAGGTGCAAAAGAGGCACTCTCGCCGGGAGATTAACTGATGTGAAAACAATTTCTAATAAAAGAGGCAGTAAAGGGAGAAAAAGAGGACATCATTGGGATGGAGAGGACACAAAGTATGTTGTAAAGCTGTTGACTGCGCAGCTGTTTGTGTCCGCCCGCAGACAGTTAACAGGAGGAGTCCTGCTGACCGATACTGTGTGGATTGACACCACCTTTGTGAGGCAGTGAAGCATTGTGGGACTCTGGACAACTTGGGACTCTACTCACGTTCTTCAAGCCACTACAGAGCTATCTGACTGACTGCCACACAAGCTCACACACAGACACAGATAGCTTAGTCCTGACTGGTGTTGGATGTTGGATTGGCACTGCCATTGTGTGGCGCTGAAGCCATCTGGGACTGCAAGGGACTTGGAACGAAACTCACACATGCACCATGCACACATACCCCACAGCAGTGGAGACACTGGTACGTTTGTGTATATTAAAAAAGCTGCCAGACAGCTGAAGAGCATTAGCATGAAAGGAATTAAGAGGCAGTAGCTGGGGCACTGGAAACCATTACACTAACTCTGTGTCTTCCAAAACATAATATCCAGGTCTCTCTTATTACTGCATCAATCTGCGGTCTTGTCTGGGACACACACACTATTGGCTTTGTGGTTGTTATTCATCATGACCATGATGTTTCCAATACTGTCACGATGTACTCTGAGTGCCTTAATATAACCACAAATTTAAATAATAAATATATAAATAAAAGTTGTAGATAAATAATTTGGATAAAATAGATAATAATCTACAAAATAGGCTATATGGAAATAATTATAATTTCTAAGCACACTACTGACTAGATGTAAGTAGAGATAAATCATATGAAGCACTGCAAAATATTAATAATCAATATTTGTCTTTGAGAAAGACAAATATTTTTGTTTTTAATTCTAGAAAGTGCTGACATTTCTCCCAGATACCTTGAATAATTCAAAGAAACAATTTAATGTTCGTTCCAGACAACACATTGCTGACGCTTTAAACTTGGGAGAGTTCAGAAATCAATATTGGGTGGAATAACCCTGACTTTCACCACAGCTTTCATTCATTTTTGTATGGTCTCCATCAGTCTCTGGCATTGCTGTTGGTTGGTTTTGTCCACAGCTGTGGCCTACACAAACCACTGTCGAACTCATCCTTTATGTCCTGCGCCTGAGTCCCTCTAAGCCACTGCTTGAACTTTTAACATTTAAAATCGACTGACGCCAATGTTTTCGAAGATATCAAGCCCAGGCTACTGATATCAAAAAGCAGGAAAACGCGTAACAATGCTAGCGGAGCAAACATGGAATCTGCAAAGACTAGTCAAAACCAGATAATCCACGCTGACATTAGTTTTGGCTTTAGCGGTACACGACCTGTCTAATTAGCTTCATTACTTGCGACTGAGGAAGAGCAGCTCGAGGCCTCCGTGGAAAACGGACCAGGAGAGGATGACGAACGGGCGAACCGCAGAATTCACCCATAGGGAGGTTTTATCCCGTAATCGCGTGCCATAAAAAAAAAATGTGGTGATGCTGCATTAGCTACCCGTATTTTTCAATAAGCAGTCATTTCCATTTCACACAAAACTGTCTCTATACCTCCTGATGACTGAGGTCATCATCACTGCATGCCCTCTAATATCTAATCTTAGTCGGTACTGGTGCAAAATTCAACCATTTGCAAGTTCACCTCAATCCACATATTTACTATGTATTAGTCATAAACAAACAGATTACAATGCATGTCAAGCTAGTGACAACCTGGCCTGTTTTTGTCTGTTTTCTCTTCCTATGTCGTGTTTTGATGAAAGGTCTTCCTGTAATAAACACATCCAACCAACTATGTTCTCTGGGGGATGAAGGGGAAAAAAAATCCTGTGGGGAAAATCACAAACAGAGATTACAAGTAGATGAGGCAGGTTGAGAGGAAACAGGTGCAACACAAACTGTATTACAGCACCTCATCTCAAAATACCCCCAGGGACCCACTGATGATGTATACTGTGTATTACTGTGGAGGAATGCAGCGGTTGACTTTTTCTCATAAGGGTCAGTGTATTGGAATGTGTTCTCATAAAATAACCAGTCTTTCTGGTACAATGTTGCACGGCGTAGCTTCTGTTATTACACTTGTTAATGATGATATAGAGGGCAAAAAAAAAACCCAAAATGAATGCAAATGAATAAATTAATGAAACCTAAAAATGAATGTTGACACTTTTGCAGGAAGCTATTCTGATAATAAACACAAGACATTTCAAGGCACGCCCACTCTGGAACTGTGAAATGCACATAGAGTTGCTAACAGACAGCCCCCACAGTTGTCTAATTGAATCCAGTGAAATGTACTGCAGTTTTCTAGAAAAGCCTGATTCGGATGAGTTAAGATACTCGACGCAACTAAAACTTAATTATGAATGTACACTTAATGTATTACATACGTATATCAATTACAGTTCTAATTTAGTTCCAAATGGAAAGTGCTTAATAGCCAAATGCCAATGAGTGCCATATGTTTCGCATGGGGGGGGGGGTGGCAGCTATCAGCAACAGTGCGGTGTTAGGACCAATAATTTCATATGATTTCAGTCCATTCGTGAAGCGGCCTTTCTTTCTAATTGGTGAAATGAGAAATCTTTGCACATAAATGATTCTTATTAGCAGGATATAAATAAAATATTCCAAATGAGGGCTCTAATCATTATGAGACGAGCGGTTTCAATTTGCGTTTTGAATTAGGTGGATTAAGAGTGCATTGACCCTGACTGAGATGCACACACACACACACACAGACACCGTGGTGTAATATCTTACAGCACTGACAGGCTGAGAAATACACCACTTAAGTGTTAAAATTAATCAGCACCTTGTGATAGTTTTTATAACATTAAAAAATGAGGTTTTGGTAATGCTGCTTCAAACAGGAGTAACTGTGACGGTATGAGAGGGTACTCATACTGCATTTGGAAAGCTGTACATTTAACTCACCAAGAACAAATGTTATTATTATTATTATTATTATTATTATTATTATTATTATTAT
>JAPQRN010000013.1:8702677-8714454 GCA_037367275.1 Coranthus polyacanthus
AAATTTTAATGTTAATGTTATTTTTTGCTTTTCATTTTCCCTGAAAAAATATCAAAATGAATATTGTGGGTTTTTTTTTTTTTTTTTTTTTTTTTCAGGATTTGTACCAAACAATAATGTTCCCTCATGTCTGGAGATTTGTCGGCCACATCTCTGTGGCACCATAGTGCTTCATTTATAATGGTATATTATGACATATTTTACTTTTAGCGCATGAGATTTTGCAATTGGCCTCACTGATGTCGATAATATCTTGATTATTATTACTATTTATCCCTAATGTTCACATTGTTGATTAAGTCTGCCTCTGAATTCTTAGTCCTCTCTTCTCACAGCCTGAAGTCTCATGCAACAGCGCCGCAGATACTCCTTCACAGTCTTAATTGATCATTTAGGCCAATGAGATGGAGTTTTCACATTTGCATCTTGTGCAGAAACCGGCCACTGAGCAGGGTGATTTAACAAAGCAGTAGCAGACAGCTGCACATTTTGCTCTGCAGCTGATATTTATCAAGCCATATTAAAATGTGCTTTACTGAGAGCGATGCCATTTTGGTCACCTTCAAATCTCCATTCCTAAATGAATACTATAATTAAAAATAAAAACAGTCGGGAGATTGTTCTCCCATTTTCAGCCGTGAAGCAACCCTTCTGCGTCCTTGAGCCCTTGCCAAGACTAATGACAAGCATTGTTGTCTCTCCATTTGTTTTCCTCATGTCCTCTGCCGCGTCGCGACACAGTTGGAGAGAGATTACAGTTGTATTGGGTGCCGCCTGTCACTGTACAAATGCCTGTCATTAATTTCACAGGCAGAAGGCAATTTCAGAGAAGTGGATAAGTTCTGATAATGATGCGAGCTCTGTTGTGCTGTCAAGCTGGGAGAGAAACATCAGGTCAAAGATGTTTCTTCTCCACAGTCGAACTTGTTTGGATTTAACAAAAAGACCATCTTGCCTAGAACTTTTGTAGTTTTGTTATCTCCTTTTAATTTGCCCGTTGACAGTGTGCGAGTAGAAGACAGTGAAGTGAGTCTCAGAGCTGATTGATTGTGACAGAGCAGCAGATATTATGAATTGCCATAAGATCGTTGTAACGTTGCCACTGCCCTCTCGTGTACTCGTATAAATCATCCGATAAACCCGGTGTTTATACAGCTGTCAGCTCAAATTCAATGACACTTGTAGATTTGATGCTCACGCTTCCATTCACTTCCTCAGATTCATCCCCAGCAGCGTATTCATCCGATGGGCTGTCTCGTCCTCCCCCTCTCCCTTCTAATAACTCACTGTGTGTGATTGCATTACGGGCCATGATGAATGTAAAATGCGAGCTCACCGCTGAGTGCATCATCCCAAATTACTCCGCAGACTACGCTGCTTACAGATGGGTCCAGGAGGCACGTGTTGTTTTTTGCACGTCTGCGTCACACCGCTGTTGTTTTCACACCAGCGAGAGCTTTCACCAAAAAAGCTCGGCCTCTAAATCCCCGAGTCCTCCTCTTTGCTGCCGTCGACTGATGCGATCTGTGCCTACTCAGCCCAGCGGAAAAATAGAGTGAGGCTTCACATATGCTAATAAATGTATATAAAATATTCAGGAATCCTTTTTGTGGTTTTATTGAACAGTCTTTTTGCTCTTTTAGTCCTGAAAATGGAGCCATCTAGATATTTAAAGTTTATAGACAAGACATCATTTTGTAACCATTCTCTTATATATGTATATATATATATATATATATATATATATATGACATATATGACATTTACTTTATTAGTGACTTTTAAGTTACACTTCTGTCTGTTCTCTCAAGTCTTTGACTAGTGCTCTGACATTTTCAGATGTTTTGTCTTTAATATCACCTAGATATGTCAACAGTATAGTTATTCTAAATATGCAAGATCCCTCTGTGCATATAAAGTAGCTTGAGTGTGTTGAGATGTTTTGAGACAGGTAGGGGGGGTTGAATACGCGGTTGAGAGCTGTAAATATGATCGCTGGTCAGATTCCATCAGACGCTGTCTGGACGCAACTCGACAGCTCTGTCTCTTGACACAGAAGCTTGGAAAAGTGGCTTCATTTTTCTATAAGAGCATGAAATGGCATCAGGTCATCTATCTTTATATTTAGTCTTTTGGTATAGACCGAGAGGAGAGAGCTGCAGATGGAAGGTGTGTATTTTGTAACACTGAAACGATTAGCATTTGGAACTTTAAATCTTCCATTTTGTTAGAATTATAGTTTTGCTGTTTTTATTTTACCTTGCATTAGCATTTCCAAAAGACCTTGGTTAATAGCTAATCATTCATTTCATCAATTTCTTTGTGTATGTGCAAAGTGTAGAATTTCATTCACTTGGAGAAGAATTCACCACTGAGTAAAGTACAAAATCAAATCATTTGGTTGTTTTGTTTGTACTGACTGTACATTTAACGAAACACTGATGTTAAACATAAAAAAAAAGTTAAATACAGATCTGCACATGTGTATTACTTGATGGGATTATCTTGAAAAACAGGTGGAAAAAGGGGAAGGATGGTCTCGTAATCAGGGTTTTCTTAGAATGTCATTGGTGGTTGTAAGTGTGAGTCAGCATTAACTTGGCGATGGTTGGTGTCTTGCCATATTTTTTATCTCTTCCTTCCTTTCTGAATAATAATTTCAGGCATTATGCCCATTTTTCTCAGTGCTGCACATCAATAATAAATATTCCATAACACCTCTGCAGCTTTACAGGAAAAAAAAAAAAAACGAAAAAAGAAAAAAAAAAAAACCTTAGAAACTTGGTTCACAAATTTTGCAACACGCCGAAGCTGCCTGAGTACATCTGATCGCCTGCCCCACTTTTGCCGTGCATTTTAATTGGCTGCGGGTGCGGAGAAGAAGCGCGGCTGCAACAGTCGAAAGTTGAAGCGCTTGAGCGGCCTGTCTCTGGAGCAGCAAGGCGGCTTTCCTCCAGTGCTCTGCAAATCTACAGGCCTGACAAATCCTTATTAGGGGTTTCTACTGTACTCACGACAATATGTGTGTGGACTTTTGTGTGTGTGTGTGTATGGGTTTATGATTTTGCACTACTGGCCAGGGAAGCCTATTTGACCAATTAAACCAAGACATATTTGGTCCGTGTGTGTGTGTGTGTTTGGGTGCAGTTGTGTGTGCATGTGTCTGCTGTGTGGGTGTGGAGATATTTAGAATCCTCTTGACACCCAATTAGAGAGCAACCCGACATGACCTCCAACTTCAAGAGACACCAAAAAGCTCACTTGAAACAACAACTTGGAATTGCTTGACAAAATGGCCTCACTAATGAGCGCCTGTAAACACAACTTTATTCTTGCTGATTGGTATTTAAAAGACAGGAAAAAAACCCCAAAAAAACACTGTGTTTGTGTGTGCATGAAGAGTCTGCAACTTTAATTGCAATGCATAATAAATGTATAGAGACTGGTCACTGTAGCGTTGGTCATCAGATGTTTTAACTACACTTGCCTGGAGCTAAATATTTATCCACGCACCAGTTGTTGTTATTACAGTGACTAATTGTTTTCACTTTTAATAATTTGGAATTAAAGAAGAGGAAAGGCGAAATGAAAAGGTCAAGCTACAATAAAAAGATCAAATAGGCATTAATTCTAATCAAGAGGCCAGAATCTTAAAGTTTAATTCCACTGACGGCTTCTAATGCTGCCTCCAAAGACTTCCACTGACTCCCATTGAACTTCTCTCTAGAAAGTCAATAGATTCTTCTTCCAGGAGTCTCTCTGGTCTCATTTGCTTCATTTTAACCCTCTAATAATTGTGCTAGTGGTTCTTGTGTAAATTACTTCTCCATTAAGAAGATTTTGAGGCTAATGGAAGGGTTTGATGTCTGCTGTGTGGATTTTGATTAACAGGTGTGATTGACAACTCAAACTTTCTGAGCTTCTGTTTGTTGAATAAAACATTTTTTTTTACTGTCCCTGACGGGGAGCTCTGCTCTAGTTGCGGGTTAGTAAGCTAAACAAACAAAACTGTCAAATGACTCATGAAGTGTGTAATTTTACTGTGTCCGTAAGTCACCGGTAATGTTAGGTCAGCCATCACGCCTCACGCTCCATCCTCTTGTTCAAATACAGTCAAAACGGTAGGCCAAAAACCAGTGGGTAATGTCATAGCGGCTACATCCATAGTGACTACATACGGTGTATGATTAAGATGACAATGCTGTGTGAGTTTGTTGCTATGAGTGACCTTTTAACATAATGTGTGTGTGTATTTATTACTGGATTGTAAAGCAGTGGAGCTGATGAGATTTGGGCATTAAGGGATTTTTTTTTAACGGGGCACTGAGGTCCAAATGTATCAGAAATGGCAGGGACAGATGCTGGTGCTTTTGCTGGCGTGTTACTTTGGCACATTTAATGATGCAATTCACCCAAAACCATCATCCGCACCAGCTCGATGCAGCAGTATTAACTTTAAATCGTAATAGAATACATTTCTCATTAAGGTAAATTAACTCTTTATTTCACTCTGAATTAATGTTCAGATTCGTAGCTAAACACCTGGATCTTTTTAATTTAACAAATTAAACATGTCAGATGTGGTGAGTCGAACGGCTAATTCTTAAAAGACATAGTAGCTCCTGTCTGAGAAAGTAGAAAGGCTATGTTTCTTTCTTTGATAAATCAAAGGCATCTGGCATTTGTGTTCAGCTGGCGTACGCTAAGCAATGAAAAGCTCTGTCAGTCTTTGTGCCATCTCTTAGGTTTGCTTCTATTATTTTAATACAACTTTCAATCATTTGTCAAATGACGTAATCACAGTACTGTCACTTTTATCACACTACAAGTTGCTATTTTAGGCGACTAGTTACTTTTTACTCACGCATTCATTCAAACTTATGGCGTCACTAACCAAGAGACATTTTGCCTGCAGCCTTAAGAACGTAATAAAGTTTGCTTTATTGTAGTGGGAGTCTGCCATCTACTGAAGTGATGAAACTGGAAATGAGTCAAACTCCCAAGAACCATGACATGAACTTATTGATCAAGACACAGAGTCAGCTCCCCTGTCCGCTCTCGTCCAGTCTGGCCGCTCATTTCTCCATTGATCGCGCTCATGAAAATGAACAAAACTAGTGATCAAAGCGGACTCGGGAGTTCCCATGGCCACGGTCTTCAGATCACAGACGAGGAGCAGGTCTGCGGAATGGAGGGCGGAATGTGGACGGGGGCGGAGGATGAAACGGAATATGAATCAGTCAAATGGAGATCAACTCTGCTGATCCTGCTTTTTGATCTCTGTCTGGACCGCTCTTTAATATATACAACTCCGCACAAGCAGCACGAGTGTGTGCATCCGCTCTTATGCAATGTATACAATGTGCAGCCACGCAAGCACTCGTATGCTCAGATTTTTTTTTTTTTTTCTTTTCACATTAATTTTCACTCCTACACACATGCCATCAGTCACCTCATATCAGATCACAAACAGAATCTCTGGTTTGCAGTAAAAATGCAAATTATATGTCTACTTACTTGGATAATAGACATTCATAAGTACAATATGCAACTTTTCACCTTGAGGCAGAGTATTGTTAGCATACCCACGCTTCAGTTGTAGGTATCTGAATCCATAAAGTCATCACAGACACTGGCAGCAACCACATCTGCAATTAAAATAGCAGTGCCGGTGTGTTCAATGTGGTTTTGAATACCTGTTTAACATTCAGGACTCCATCTATAAAAATATACTGTATATACTTAATATTTATTGTTATGATAACGGGTAAATTTTAGAATTTTACAGCTAATTATAATCATGTGCTTATTGAGTTGTTATATTACTTTATGGGGCTGAAATTCGAGAGACAAAGAGGTTTAGCTACTGTAATTAATCAAGCTTTTAATTATTATGCAGTAACGTAATGAATCATGAGCCTCTGCACACACACACACACACACACACAGATCTACATATATCTATAGTATACAGGACAAGCACACGTACACTGTATACACACATACATACACACTTTGCCTAATTATTGAAGTGCCTAAAGTTGCTGACTGCCCGCTTTTTCACATCAACCTGTGCGTCCCAGCAATTCCCATCCACCCAATCCATCAAATCTCCCCAAGCGTCACACCATCGCACACGCAACCACTGTAGCCCGGACTCCGCGTCGATAAAAAACCGAGATGATTACAAAAGGATTATAATTAGTTGAAAGTGATTTCCAACTGTATTCGCCTGGCTAAGACTGCTGATCCCAGATCAGACCGCTATCTTTGATGGCCACCTTTATAAAAACATTGGTAAGAATTACCTGATTGCAAACGAGGGCTGCTTTGAAGGCTTTACAGCTGAGTTCCTTGAAAGAAAAGATCAAAACAAATGAATACATATTTAATAACAGTAGTAATAATATGCATTTTTTTTCCCTCCCAAGTTAAGACAGTCATGAAAGGGTTTGTAATTTGCATTTATATGTAAATGAAGCTGCATTGTGGGTTTGCATCAACGTGATGTGTCCTTTGGCAACACGTTGCAAATAATTTCGACCCAACTTTACTCTTAAGAGTTTTTCAGTTCACTTTAAAACCAAATCTGAGAGAACTCTTCTGGTAGAATAAGTGGCATATCAAAAGAAGCATGCAGGGGAAATAATATTATATGCTAATAGAAGGGAGCTCTTGGGAGCAAAGGCTTTAAGTCTGGTAGATGGAGAACATTTTATTTCTGAATGTGTATTAATCAAACCCCAGCTCGTCTTCATGTGATCTCGGAGGCACAACCAGATCAGTATTCATACATCAGGACATGTAATAAGCACAGGCCCTGCAGGACTTTGGTTGGTGGAAACATTACTAAATGAAGCGTGCTTTCTGTAATGCTGAACACAAGAAGCAAAGGTCGGCTTATTGACACCACTTAGAATAATAAATGTGTTTATTTGTGTTTCTACAATGGACACCAGAGGTTAATAAATGTCTGCATTCATCTGGCAATAATAGCCACAACAGGCTGCAATCATTAATATGGATTGGGGTGCATGTCATATATGAGGGCGTCGACGATAAAGCTTCTTCCGTTTATGCGTTAAGTACATGCAGGGTGATTATTGTTTATTCTGTGAGATTTATGAAGTCTTAAGTCTTCTAATGTCACTGCGGAACAATAATCAAAGCTTTACAATTGTGTGGCATTTGAAACTGAAAAAAGGATTTGCATAATGTGTAATGTAGGCGACATTATCTGCAATTTAACATAATAATGCTAATAATATGTAATACTTTTTACTGGAGTTCACAATTTCTAGGAAAAAGAAAAAGAAAAAAAAAACATTGGAAGAACTTCACATAGCAGGACCTTGCCAGGTCGGCCTTGTGAGTATCTATGCACATTTATTGTTGTGTGCATGAAAGTTGGATGTCAAAATTGGATGGTAATGTTTTGAGCGGTTGCCCACGTATTTTGTTTTGATATGATGGATAATCCATGGGAAAAAAAAAGGTGAAATAGACAAGATAGACTGCAAGATATTGGAACCAGATGACAAGCTGTCGTCACTGTGGAATTATTTTTTTATTGGTGTGAAATGAGAAACCTGTGCGAGACGCTCATAGCTGAAAAAGTGGAGAAAAAAAACTTAGGTTTTCTTTAAAAAAAGTATAGAATTAATGAAGGCCTTGTTGTGAAATTCTCTTTATAGTTGGGGGACAAGTGAACTGCCCTAAACCAGATAGGGGTTAAGTATCCTCAACAGGTATGGCCACATGGGTAATTGAGCCAAGCCTCATTAACCGGCAGGTTATCCCGTGGCCGTAAAAATTAGGAGCCAGGGGAGAGACCCGAGGCCCTGCTGGTCTGCCGTCAAGTGTTCTGCCTCTGAGGTACACCCACAAATGCATCAGGCTGGACACATTAAACCTCGAAACCATTTCTGAAAATGTGTCACATCACATTAAACACGCATGATGAGGCAGGGGTGCACACACTTTACATTACAGTATGTGTTTCTAAATGCACTGCAATTTCTATAGCGTCAGCTCTTTCATGTTGACAACAGAAGGCATTAACTGCACAGATAAAGGAAATGGTTCTTAATAATAAGGATTCCTTGTGCTATGTTGTATTTTTAATCAAAATGTCATTTCCACTTGAATTTACCATAGTGGACAAGAAAGTTGTATTCTAGTGATAAACACACAATATGTACTTTCTGCTAGATATTTCAATGTGGTAATGTTAGATATTATAGCTTTAAGTGTAACCTTTGGCCTTAGTTTAGACTTATTTGCCAAAATTCATTAATAAACAAGACTTACTTTAGGATCCTAGGTTCCTGAATGAATACCTTCTGCATGCAACTCTGACAATCAGCACTAAGTCTGCGAGGTACCCAGTCTTTTTCTTATGTGCCTTTTCATTCATTGATGTGCTTGACTAAAGCTTGGTAAAACATCAGCACCGTAGCTGTGGTGACAGAGACCTAACAAAGCCTTACAATGTGATTATTTGGTAAATGTGTTCGCGTGCAGGTCATGGAGCAGACGGAGGAGTGAGCGTGACAGGTTCGATGAGTCCTCCGAGCGTGTCCTCCCGCGGGGTGTGTGTGTGTGTGTGTGTCAACCTGGCTTCACTAAACGTTAGCATCACTAGTTTGCTGTTCACCGAGGAAAGGATGTGTCCAAGTCTGTTCCCTGGACACCTTCACGGGGGGTCCAGAATCTGCACTCCAAATAGAACCAACTGACAGGAGCTATTATTGGTATCGTCTTGTTTAAAGTTTGAATACAGATCAAGAACTTTTTGTTGCCAGTTGTCACAGTGAATTCCAAAGCTTCTTACAAACATTGACATTACACTCGTGCTCATTCCTCCTGCCCGTTTGGCAGCCTGTTGGGCTGCTGTTGTCCCAGCTCAAATATCATTTGCAAATAATTAGCGGTGTTTGTTTTAATCTGCACGGATCATCAGCTGAGTGTGGCTCACAACAGGGCAACACTTAATAGTCTGTCAGAAGTAAAGAATATATCTACACGTCTCATAGCAAATCAGGTAAAGGGCTATTTGAACAAAGTACAGCGTGCTTGTGTGCTATGTTTTCAGTATCACCTGGAAGTTTCATGCATTCACTTTCAAGGGTGTATCAAGAGTGTGGTGAGACAAAGGGAGCTCACTCAAAGTAGAGCCAATATCTGGCAGGAAGTGTTTCGAGGGCTGAGGGACACATGCGCCCTTGCAAGTGAGGCCAAAAAGTTGGGATTATAGAAGCGTGTTCTATAGATGGACTGGAATCTGTGCATCTGGCAGAAGAAAAAAAAAAACATGATTATACTGAAACCAGAAACATTTTGTAATTTTTGTCGTACAATTCCTTCGATTTCATTTGGAATAATTTGGTCGAGACCACTTGCAAAAATAGTTCTGTTATAACTTCTACCGATACTGTTCACATAATCTCAGCCTCAGCCTCATGCAACATAACCAACCTCTGTAGGTTTTCCCCAGTGCAACATTCTGCCTGGAATATTTGCTCTGTGGCTTCATGAGCACAAGAACAAATGAGTTTTTATTCTGTGGAGCCACAGTAGAGGACCTTGAACGTTGCATCTGGGGAAGGGGTTCATACACAGAGCACAGAAGAGGACGATTAATAAGTAATATTGTGATCTGTCTTAAAGAGGGTTGCAACAGTTGACTGATGGTTTATACAACACAGAACCGCTTTATAAATATTCTAATATTAACCCATTATATATTAACCATTTGCTTGAAACGGATTCCTTTAGGTACCATGTTTGTTATGGAAAACATAAAGGGAAATGATGAACACATCAAAACACATCACAATTTGTGCATTCTTTTACACTATATAAAGTCTATGCACATAGGATTAAAAATGACAGCATAAGTTTCCTTCTTTTACTGCTAAAGTCTGTTCTTTCTTTTAAACCCTCCAAAAGTATGGACTCCTTTTCATGATATCAAGTTTTACCTTCATTGCTCTGTTCTATAAATCCTATGCCGAAAAATAATTTTTTGGGAGGGACTCAAAGCGTGAGTGAGAATACCTCTAGATATTCAAAACGTACCTATTCAAAATGTACCTACCCGGAGCTTTAACGTGGCTCTGCTACTTCTCAATCCACATTAGATTGTGTGACAGACGAAACGTCGTGTGCACATTATCTGGCAGTAGAGAGTTTAATTTTGCTTACAGTAACGCACTCTGAAGGGGTTGATGAGACAGGAATGCAAAGCATATGCTCGGCTGCACTTGCCAGCATTTCCACCACTCGAGAGGACCCCTCTCTTAAAAAGTCCTACTTGCTGTGAGAGTCACTTCTCCTTCAGATGTTTCCAGACACTTGGAGTTTTAGTTGTAACTTGTAAGTCTGTCATGAGGTCCCGCGTCACTGTTGTGGTGTCAGACCTCGTACCATCAGATGGAAGCTGTGACGCACAAAAGTATCATTATAAGATTAAATGTCCTTGTCTGAGAATATCTAATAATAATGGATGGTGATGCATAATAACTAGGGCACTCAGAGAGCACAGACCTCCTGGCGCCAAGGCCAACAGTCCACTCTTATACTCATACACAGTACCAACCAAACCAAACAAACAAATTATGACCTTTGTTTTCCTTGGTTTTGTCAGCTGGTGCAAGCGCTTGTAACTGACTGTTACCTTGGTAACAAAGGTCTTAGAATGAGAAAAATGAAATTGAGAAAAATAATAAAACTAACCACCATCTGGCACCTACTGATGAATCAGAACTAAGTTAGCCTGAGGCTCCCCTCCTCATGTTAAAGAAAGTAAAACAATTCCAGCCTCTGCCCTTTTTTCTGGACGTACTCCAAAACTTAAGGGCTTCGTCCTTGGCGCGTGCCCTACCCTTCCACCCAGGTTCATGAAAATTGCTGCAGAAGTCTTTGTGTAATCCTGCTGACAGACAGACGGACGGACACAGCCTCCTTGGCAGAAGTAGCATTTCATGGGCTGTCTGTGATCTTTTTTCTTTTTTTTTTGGTTATGCATATATTATTAAAAACAGAAAAATTACTATTCAAATGCGGACTTTGATGCCGATTACCATGCAGAAGAAGCCTCAGAGCTTTGAGGCATTCAGTTCAGCCCCACAGGTTAAACAAACATTCCTCAGTGCAGCCCTTTACTGATACATTGCTGCAATCTCAGCTTTGTTGACCGTTTTAATGGACAACATCTGTAAACTGAACAACCTCACATCCCCAGCAGTTCTATTACCCCACTTTGTTTCTGTATCTCTACTTGATGACTGTCTTGTGTAAGAGTGTTTTTTTTTTTTGTTTTTTTTCTCCTCCACCACCTCCACACCTCTGCATTAACTTTTCCACTGCCCCGACCCAGTCGAGATCAGGGTGGGAATTAAGTGACACAGTGGGAAGTATGTGTATATTTGTCTCCGAGCCGCTGTGAGCGCAATATGCTCTGCTGTTATTTCCACCTAGTGTTCCCTGTGTTCAGCGCGTGTCTTCAAGTGTGTGTATGTGTGGGTCGTGCAGCTCGTGCAAGAGAAAGTATGAGCGACTTGGTTGCTGTAATGATTAATGGGGGAAACTTTTCAGTGCTGATTCCATTCGGATAATAGTAGCCAGGCGAAAAAAAAAAGCAATCTTACTTGTCGCTCTTTTCTGCACAATTGATCCAAAAAAAAAAAAAAAAAAAAAAAAAAGTGGAAATGTGAAAACCCTTCAATTTGTAAGCCTATGTTTTGATTCCATTACAGCACACACACACACACACA
>JAPQRN010000013.1:8714554-8730573 GCA_037367275.1 Coranthus polyacanthus
AAAAAGTGGAAATGTGAAAAGCCTTCAATTTGTAAGCCTATGTTTTGATTCCATTACAGCACACACACACACACACATTTCCCAGCAGCCTCATAACATAGCCATGTGAGCTCATAGGTGTTAAAGAGAATAGACCAACCAGGCACAGACAGCAGCTACTTTTATATTCCAGGCTGATTGATCTGGGCATTCAGCATCTGGCATTTCCACATTTCTCCCTTTCTAATTAGCTGCTGATGCTGACATAATTAGTTACCACAGATGGACCGAGGATGGCTGGCTGACACTATCTCACTCACACAGCCTCGCGGCATATTTACTACTTTGCATTGTGACACCACTTGAAGGTGTTTAAATCTGGATGGCCTTTGTGTGCACCGGATCATGTCACTGTGGTGAACAACAGCCACATTAGTGGCAGTAAAATTCATAACCATTGTAAAAGCCCCTTTTCATCTGTTAATCCTTATAACAAGGGAGTGTGTCAGATCAGCTGCATTGTCTGCAGGGCTGTGCGATATATACCAAAACTTCATATCTCAGTACAGATCATTTCACATCCAGATAATGACCACAGTCTGTAATTTCAATCAATAGTTTGATGAATGTTGTCCTTTTATGTTGTCGTCTGTATGTTCGAGTAGCACTGATTAGTAAACTGCTAGCATATGAAAAAATCTTTAATTTAGAACCATTTTTTAATGGTAAAAAATAAAGATTACAGGTTTCAAGCCCTGGTGTCCCAGGTGGACGTACAATGACAGTTCTACTCAGCCATATCACCATTGTGGTGGATAGGGACATACATGGTGTGTAACGTTAAACTTTATGTTGAGCGTGTAATTCTTAATGATCTTCGAGTTTAAATAAAGTAAAGTAATTCCGTAAAGTGGGTGTAGCAGGAAGTACTAATAAATATAGTGAGTTATTGTTGTCATAACGAGATGCCATTATCTCCTTTCCTTTCATAAAGTATGGACCTTATGTAGTATGAACGAGTCGGGACAGTTATGGTCAAAGCTGGACCTAGAGGTGGGGCTGGACCTGGTCCGGCTCCACCCATTTGCTCTGCAGTGAGCACTCACTTATGAATTCTCCATTCCTGTGTGAAACTCAGACTGAAACGGCAACAGAAGAGAAGCCACACCTCTGTAAATGAGAGTATGCGGAACAGCCTTTCCGACGCCCTTCGCGGGTGTTGGGTTTATTTCTTCAGTGTGACCATGTTTGTTAGTGTTTCTGCCTGCATGGGTGCTGTGCAGAGCGCCAGCCAAATAACAAAAAATAAGAGTGTGATTTGCAACGCGATAGATGATAGACATTTTTCTAGCATTGGACAATATGTATTATATATCACGTGGCTCTATTTCTCTTTTGAATGATGTAAGACCACTTTGTCTGATTATGTGCTGCCAACCAAGATGAAATCCTTCATTCTCTTTCACCAAATAAAATGAAAACACCCGTTTTCTTTAAGTTGTTAGTTAATGCTTCTCGTCACCTCGCCTCAAGTGTTGCAGCTCACATATTCCCTGCTCCAGAAATTAAACTTCATATCATGTCCTCCTATATATTTCCTCCCTTTTCTACTAGTCTTTGAGCATTTTATATAGTGCAGTTATACAGCGTGGTATTATTCATGCTCACATTCTTTAAGTAATATATCTTATTAATATGTGATCTTTTCTCGTCCTATTGATCTCCGATGCGGTTGAAGAGCAGCTTTAGATTGAGTCTTTGTGCTCATCTAAAATGATCTCAACAAAACTCTAACATAGTCTTCATCACATCTTTGCAGGGTTCCTATGCAGTATGTATATGTACAAACTAGGGCCTAACGATCTGAACAAAAGCCCATATGATGATCGTTTGAGGAAAAATCATGATCCACGATCTGAATCACAATTTTTTTCACCTCTTATGAAGTGAGACTCACAGATTTATGGTAATTCCATCTGAAGTTCTCATCAGTCAGTCATTATTTCTTCAGCAGCAGCAAAACAACACATTACACAAACTCTGCAGGTTTAACGTGGACTAAAACCGAACACTTCAGTGAGGAAAGACGCTAAGGAATCATTAAACGTGAACTTAAATGAACACGTCAGCCGGGCAGCGTTAATGCTAACAGCTCATAATGCGACACTGTATTAATTCCACTGATATGCACGATGTAAAATGCATGGCAACTAAGTAGGGAAGTTTGGACTGCGCTGTTATTTATTGACACAATCTGTACGATCCCTCTGACATCCTGTCCTGTCCTGTGACATTGAAAAATGCAGAGCAGGCCCAGTAGATTCAGATTTTTTGGATCAAGATGTCGCTGCAATTCTATCCTGATGGAGGGATTTGTTCCGGCATGAGGGGTCACGGAATGGTTTGAGAATGGAAATGACGTGCCTGATTGAACACCTATGGGAGATTTTTGGACGTGTTAGATCTCTCCACCACCATCACAGAAGCACTAAATGAGGGAAGAACAGCGTGCATCCCTCAGTAGAGTTCCACAGACTCGGAGAATAAGTGCAATAAAGGCATCGAAGCAGTGGCGGCACTGCACCTTCCTAAGACGTAAATTAGACACCCGTTTCTACATTTTAACAATTTGATTTTAAAGCCATTTTTTTCCACATAATGAATATCTAGCTATTTGTTCTGTGAGAAAATGTGTGAAAAATCTACTGAGAAGTCTGGTAATTTGACTGCGGATATGAGTTTTGAAATAGAAAGTGTTAGGGACCCCGTCTTTAAAATGCTGCGCAATCTTCCTTCTAAATCACATTATGTCGGCACGTCAGGATTTAAAATTGTCCCCATGCTTTGGTCTCTTTATATTAGAACTGTTTACTGAGATTGTCACGATAAGTCTTTACACAGTGCTAGACTTGACTGTGTTTATCCTTCAAAAAGGCACTGTTTGCAAAGAAAAAATGCTTGGAATGGAATGCAGATGATGGCTAATCATGAGTCAGATTGTCATGCTTTATGTTCACTAATGTTACTATATTAGTAAAAGTGTTTCTGCTAATGATGGTCTCACCTAACACAGTATTTGTCTCACATGTTACAATCCGTAGTCTCTAAATATTAAATACATATGAATCAAAAATAGTAAATAGCATTGCAATAGTACAATAGACATAAAAGTGAAAAAAAAACTCCCATCAATACTCACTACAATGCTGCATTTATTTACAATTGAAGTCCTCCCTCTACAAATTAAATAAGGAAAGAAGAAAAGTGCAGGGCATTGAAAATTTGAAATGTCACTGAATTCAATGTCTGTATAAACATTAGACAGAAGAAACAAACTGGGCAGCCCATGTGCAGGAACATGAATTAGCGGCAAGTCAAGGTCAATACACTTTGAGCTCATGCAGCACCGAATGGAAATTAAAAGTGCAATTCTCATACAGTAACAATGGCAGATTCTTTATTCTTCTTAATTTGCTTTTTTAGGATTACACATTCTGTAAGAGTCTTTTTGCAGCTAAACCCAATTCTTGACATAATTGAATTGGAAGTAAAAATGACAAAAGTACTACAATAAGCAGCTCTCATATTGAATTCTCTTTCTGTCGTCCTGTAATCTACTTCAGTGCTTCTCAGCTGTTGTAGCGCTGTTAAAAAAACGATTATGGAAAAACGAAGTTAAAAAAAAAAAAAAAAAAGTCATGAGCTCTTTAAAACTAGAAGATAATGATTTCACCGCAGACCTCCTCTCTCTGACGGTGGTCGTGACAGTGAGTAAAATCTCAACGTTTGAACTCAAAATGTGCGTCACCGACTTGTTTTTAATGAGGACTGGGTTGACTCAATGGTGGCCAGACAATTATAGCGGCGGCAGGAAAGAACCGGGGCTCTAATTGGCTGCCTTGAGATGTGTAGTGTTTTATTGTGGCATCGCAGATCACACAAACTCTAAAAATACATCAAAACATGCCTTTCATTCATTTCTTACATAGATTTCGGAGGACCACGGACGTTATTTTTTGCTTCTTTGCTGGACTCGGATTCATCACAAAGGGACACAGTATGATACGATGGACGATGTTTGCTGGTTTTAATAAACCAGCACAGGCATTTTGCAACCAAAATCTTCTTCTAGCAATACATTTCTTCATTTCTATTTATTTTGCATGTGTTAATCCCTGAAAACTGACTACAGGATCTATATTGCTTCACGTCTGTTAGTTTGGCTGCTAAAAATCTGCCCAGAGCTATTATGATTTCCAGACACTGCAATATTAATTAACTTATCACGATGTATCACTGTCAGTCTGTCACTGAGACTGAAATGCTGGGGCCACTGGGACAGACTCGTATGCGCACTTTTTTCACTTGAATGCCTCTCACTTTAAAAACATAAATAAGTCAAACTGGGATTAGCGCAGTGATTAAGCATTAAAGTAAAGGTCAGTACCGAAGGCTGCACAATCCTCTTCCAGTCGTATGAATCAGCAAACAAAATTATCTGCACTGAAGGCAACAAAAACAAAAGTTGGAGTTAGGAGTATAAAGATCATTACGAGTAGTTATTCTTTTTTGGCAACAAAGACCTTTAATTTCTAAATGCAACAGAACCCGTTTTGACATTTTCTATTTTTCCCCTGTACTGTTGCTCTTATCTTCTGGTTCTATCAAATTACCACTTTTTTTTTTTAACACACAATCTCCAATTTGAAGGAGGAAAACATCACCACGACAAAACCAATATCCAACTGGCGCCGTCTGTGAATGATTTAATTCACAGTTAGAAATGGCATTGGGTTCTGGAGCTGAAGTACATACGCAAGAGGCAAGACCAAACGGTGTGAGTAAAACTGCAGTACAGGCTGAGAGTCAGAAATCTACTGGCACTCAGAGGCTTCACGGTTAGAAAACCATACAGTAAAGCCAGCAAACAAGCTGAATTAGAGAAGATTCCCTAACTCGTCTCCCAAGTTATTTTTGCAAGAATTTGTGAAGTGCTAGTTCTTGTACTGTGTTCAGATATCTTAAAGTATGTTTCACCTTTTCTCTTTTCAAAAAAGATGCTCAGTGGGGTTCAGGTCTGCTGACTGCGGAGGGAAATCCTTGCAAGTCAGCTCTTCCTGAAGACTTCAAATAGCCCTGGCGTAGCTTTGATGCATGTTTAGGCTCTCGGCATGCCACTGCAGAATAGAGAGATACTTGAGTTTGGTCAGTGAGGAGTTTATCCTGTAGAAATGGGGTGTATATTCTTATTTCTTAAAAAACATGTATTAAACCCTTACAAATCCTCCACTTGCAAGTTCCCTCGACATCGCAACTTTTTTCATGTAGACTCACTAGATGTGTTTACGGTCGAAATATCACAAAAAAAGAAAGAAAGATGCAAATTGGTGGTGTTTCCGTCAGCTGGTTTGGCTACGTTATGCATGAATAAAGAAGTACAGCATTCTTTTGTTGTTGTTTTTCATCTAAAATGGCTGTGTTGTGTTTTTTTTTTTTAAACTTTTTTATGAAAAAGACAGAAACCTCCTCCAGTAAGTGTGAAAGTTTTTCAGAGTTTTGCGTTTTTCACCAAAATTTACTAATGTGATACCAGTAAACACACACAAATAAAAAAACATAACATGGCCACTATCGGTAATTTTGCTCAGTTCTTAAAGTTGTCCGACATGGTTTAGAAACTATAAATTCTTGCTAACCTCCAGTCTATATTGTAAATCAATGTTTTTACTCCACGATTGAAAATATTTCTGAGCCAGGGCAATTCTGTGGATGATTCAGTTTCTTTTCAATGGGCTCAGATGAACAGCGTTGAATGTCTCCCTTTACAAACGGACTGTAGCAGCCGTTCATGATAGATGATGGGCTGTAGATGTCATCTCTATGGATCCTGTACGTAAAAGGTTCACTAGAGCTCTGACATAAAATCAACACTGAAGCGTTATAAAATAATATTACTCCACGTTCTGCACAGTGGTTTCCGGAGCTTTCAATCATATCACATGATCTTTGTCAGCGGGAAGAGGTCGGAGTGGCATTTTAACAGCTATTCGATCACAGAACAGTTGAATGACACGAAACGTGACACTGAACACACCACCCGCATATCACATGTTGGAGCGGGCTTCTCCGCGCATCCGCTCTGCAACTTCTGGACACCTGTGCATTTGAACAACCCGTGGGCTGTTTCTGAAACGCGCGTCGACAGAGTTGTGTCAAACATTCTCCGTGCCACAGCTGGGAGAAGAGCAAATGCTTCCGGACAAAAAGAGACACTGACGAGGCTTAAGATTTTGAATGTGGCAGACTTTTCTCGAGTTGTTGACTCTACAGTAGAGTATGGATGTCAAGAAAATGAAGCGCTACCTGTACTCGTGTCACCTTGAAGCACTGACATACAGTAGACTTGGTCTACTTTCAAAATTGGCTCAGTTGCCATGGTTACACTGCGATGATGTATCTTACGGACGTTGGGTCAGTCCACCCCATTGTAGCCTCTTTATCTCTGCAGTGACAGTACACCTTGTATGCAGATGTATGGTGTTGTGTTATTTTTAATCAACAAACGTCTAGAAGCTGTAGTTTCTGTCATGCCAAAATTAATGTTAAATACATATACATGTCTGACATGTCAACAGTGATTACCAGTAAAAACCAGGGTGTATTTCAAGACAAATTATCATCGACATGTAATCCACATTGTCACATACATATCTACCTTTTGCATGTAATATGAAAAAGGAAAATTACCTTCTGGGACACGAGATAGCAAATTTAAAATTGTGTTTTCTATTTCATGTACCTTGAAGAAGAAATGATAACATCATCCTTACCTGCAGCTAGTAATTACCTCATGATACAGTGGCACAAGAGAAAAAAATAAAATAAAATGTCAGTCTGTTTTAGGTTGTAATCCTTGGATGCCTTTGCTTTAATCCTTACTAATCAGCTATGTGTGTGTTTGCAGCGACACAGAATACTATTAAACTGAGATTTGACTTTTGAACTTTTATTTCAAAGACCGCAGTAATCAGGACTTACATGCTGAGATATGCATGGAATCTATACTGCATTGCTTTCAGCTTTCCCTCAGTGTACAGGTAAAAATAAATATCAGCCATGCATGGTATAAAGCAGAGAAGGGCAAAGACAAAAAAAAAGGTCCACACCATGCGATTTCCCCTGCTTTCATCTCGTCGAACTGGTGAGGGACTAATCGATGAAATAAACTAGTTTGGTGTAGTACCGGTCCGAAAATATGTGCCCTCTCTGCAACCCACTGCACATGGCTGCGTAGCTCAAGTGTTTGCATCAAGTCTAGACAACACATCTATCAAAAAACCAGTGATTAAAGTGACAACATGACTGCAGAGCTATCGAGGAAATTGTGACCCAGTCGAGCTATACTGCACTAAGCACGAGGTGAAGGCTGATCAATACTGCAGCAATGTCTCATCTAATATCTCCAGCTATATTGCTTGTCAAGACATGATATAGCAAGGGTGACATATGTCGTTGTTTCAAGGCTTTAGATTGCTAGTTTAGCTTGACAACAGTACAGTACAATATGCTAGATGCTTTTCAAACACTACTGGTTAAACTCAGTCTACGAGGTTTTGAGTCTGAGGAGCCGAATTAGACATTAGCATCAAATCCTCAGATACCGGAGTCCCATCAGGCACAAAAAAAAAAAAACTTACCCACAGTAATTTAGCTTCTAGGGTCAGTGAGATGTCGCTTTACTTTAATCATTCGGGATGGCAACGTCTTTGCCATTGTCCACTCCAATTACCAGCTGCCAAGAAGACAGCTCAACTTTCCCTCTGTTCTTCTTATCTGCTACCAGTTCTTGTCATGAACCTCATCGCCAGTCATACTCATATCTTGTGTTTTCTAAAGCTGCCGTTCCTCACCTTCCCAATGGCCATCATTATTGAGTCTCACCTCGTCATTTCACCTGTCACAGCTGAACCTACCTGTAGCGGAGGGACACAATAAAGACGCTGGAAAACATGCTGGATCCAGATATCCAGGGATTTTTCCCGACTGACTCGAGTCACTAGGGCTGTCACGGTAATGCGGTTTTAGCTGACAGTTAACTGTCATGTAAACAAGTAACGATTTAATTGTGTTTTACTGTTCTTTTTATGCCACTAGTATAATATAAGCCTCACAAGGGTTTATTTATGCAAATACAGTACACCTAGTGAAGAAGAAGAGTCATTTATTAGTATTCAACACTGAAATACACACAAAAAAAAATGCAATTCCATTTGTTTCTTTATAAACAAAAATCACAATGGGCAGTTATGACATAAATTGCTTAAATATAAAAAGCCTGTGTATGAAATATACAGAGAAATTACTGATGATGACAGGTACCAATAGGAGTCAAGCTCCTGGAGATAAAGGGCGTGCGATGAAATTATGTCATTAAACTCGCAACGCACATCTCAAACAGTCAAAATTATGCAAAATATGACTAAGTAGTATAAAATTATTGCAATGTGGCAATTATATCATCATTGTGACATTGAGCCCAGTCACTACGTCTTGAAATGACAAGCAGACATGGAAGTTGCAGTCATTGTCTGCACTGAGCAAAAAATGCATGTGTTTTTTGTGCATTGTTTCATTGCAGGCCTGGAAATCTGTTAAACTGACACCGCAATGCAGTGAATGAACATAATCCCTGCTTTTTGCCTTTTTAGGGGTATTCTTCATTTACACGTACATAATGATGCATTGTAGATGATTGTCTCACAGTGTCTTGTGATACCATCACTACCGTGGGCAAAGTATCGTAGCATGAGTTACTCCCGGATTCCCACCGCTGCCTATCAGCAAACGGGCAGCATTCATCTACCCGAGGATTTCGCCCTTGCTTAAAATGCGTCCCTGCCTAGATTTAATTTTCTGACCTTTTGCGTTGATTGCTTTCAAGTGGCTTTTAAGTCTGTGATCAGATCTGGAGGGATTGCATTTTGTGTCAATTCTTTTTAAATGGCTAAAGTAGAGGCTCTTCATCAGTTCACATTTAATTTAACTGTTATCTCTCAGGGAGCAGCTAGCCCCAAGGAGTCCATGAAAACATGATTAAATAGTTGAACTCAACACTATAAATATGAATGCAACAACTAAAATGACAAGCTTATGCACCTTTTCTCTTCATTCACTGCCAGCCTTGGTGGATTAGTCTCAAAGCTTGAGTCACCCAATTTGCCTGAGGCTAATTGTGTGTTCTTAGACTTGTTTGTGCCACAATGATGTGCATGAATTCCTGTGACTAAAGTAAACTTTGTTGAGTCCTTAGCGTAAATGAAGTTCAATGTGATGAACAAATTGTCCTTGCAGTCCAAGCTTAGTTACTCTCTGCGTGTTACAACTTTGGCCTGGATTGGTCAACAAATGGAAAGATCCCAGAGGAATATCACTGCCCTCCAAAGTATATATGACCTGTTTTAACAATGGCAGATGTTCATTAAGACAAATGATTGTGCTTTGCAGCTCTGCAGGAGGGGTTGGAAGGTTAGTTTGCAAGCCACGATGTCTAACACAGTGACGCCTATTCAAAGAAACAAGACACAATTGAGAGCACAGCGGAGACTAAACAAAAGAAGGGGCAGTGGTGTTGATTAGTAAGTACGATAACGAAAATAACTATCTGAATGTCTTGAGACTTTGTTAAAAAAGGAATGATTATGCTGACTGTAGGAATAAGACAAAGATGCGGACACCACTTGTAGTAACTTGGTGCTAAAGCAGTATTTCTGGCTAATTTTCAATGATACAATCAGACAATTTCTGAAAACAGTCGAACTGTGAATGCCTGATTTAACAGCGAAACTTGTGAAACAATTAAAAGTTTGTACTGTCCCTGAGCACTGGAAATTACACTATCTCCTGCCTCCTTCTCCATCACCCAGTCTCTTTTGCTTTGCTTTTCCTGGCTGCGTTGCTATTCATAGCATGTGTCTTCGCAACTTAGGTCTCTGATCAATTAAACGTGCCTCTCAAGATAACTACATTAATTACGCTGCTGTTTGCATGAGTCTTGTTGCACTGCAGAACGCTTGAGAGTTGAGTCTGAATAGAAGGCCAGATGGGATAAGTTTTCCGTGGGGCTGAGATTTGGGATCATTATGTATTCTTCTGGTGCCGTTACAAGATCAATTAAGCAGTTTGTACTGTATTTAAAACCTTATTAAAAGTCATTTTTAGGAATCGCCAGAATCGTGTGCCTGAATATTTCATGAGTGTCGGGTTTTCTAAGTTGGGGAAAATGCAGGTTTACTTACATAAGTAATATTTTGTGCTGAGAGAAAGTAAAAGTTAAAGAAGAGGGGAGTTGAAGGAGAGATTGTGAAAGCATGTAAAAGAGGAGAATCCAAAGGGGAGGTCTCTCTGAACTGTATACACACTCAGCTTTGGGAGAACGGCCTCAGCCAAAACTGCTGAGTAATGCACCAGTTGTAGGTCCCTGCAGACACGCACACATACCCACACACACGGCTCATGCACACAAACATTTGAGTCAGCGCTGCCCGCAGTCTGCATCAAAAAGCCCCTCAAGTGATAAGCTTTGGCGAGAAGAACGAGGATTCCAATGCTAATCTCCTAAACATGATTTTTCATAGCGCTTTGCACAACATGCCTCTGGATTAAAGACATTCTATTAAAGAGAAGGGGCTTAACATATGGAAGGCAAAGAAAAGCCAGCTGTACTTGGTTGGGTTTAGCTGTCTGAGCTATAGTTCAATAGTCCCTTTTTTAAAGTGTATTTGCTCTGCAGTATGTGCTGTGGGATGATCCCTTCAAGTAGTAAAACAGGGAGGAGGGGAAAACTGTATTTTTCAGATTTACCAAGTTGTACGTCACTATTTACAAGGATGTCTGGGTGTCACAACAACTGTATGTTTTAGGCGTAGTGTTTTATGAAATGCTTTTGTTAATTATTTTAAGCTACAGAGCAGAAAGAAAACATCTGAGTAAAATGGAAGCCTATTTAGAGCATTTTTTAGCACTGCCTGTTCCATTGGACCTTGAAGCAGTTGAATTATTCCCTTAATTAGGAAATAACACGAAAAGAGTTTGTATTCAGATGGAATGCTTTGTTATTAGCATCTCCTTACAGGTCTGACGCAACCAAATGTTAAATGTTTAAATACCCTTTTGAATAGAATTGTTGTATTGGAGCATTTGAGTTGCTATGCTTGGTTGAATACAGTGTGTATTAGATGCTTTTCAACAGATGGAATATGTATCTTGGCATGTCTGTGTGCAGCATGTGGCATATGGGCAATATTAAGCTTGGTCTACCCAGTAATACTTTCCTGTGCTGTAATACAAGGGCTGGGATTTGCAGCAGCAGTTGTTTCCATACGTTCACACAGGTACCAAAGGAGACTCCTTGACGCACTCACGCATCTTGTGATTATTTAGGCAAAGTATGTAGCAATTTCCTAAAAAATAAAATATAGGTTCATACAATAATAATGCCTCTAAATCATCACTTCTGAGCCTCTCTCAGTGTACGCCGGTGTATAGACCCTGCCCTCTGCCTGTGTTTTCTATTTTCTTCTTGTTTTGCTATGTTTGGGACATTTCTCGGGGGCGTGGACCTTTGGCAGCGTGTTTGTACCTCCGGCCAATAACGGCATCGTGCGGCGCGTGTGCGGGCGGAACAATAGAAAAACTCTTCCCACTTCACTTCTCTTAGAGGGACTGCAGTTCTGCCTGAGAGTCGAAACTCTGGGCAAAGAACACACACCCTCGCAGACACCTCTCTCCCTGTTGCAGGGAGGAGGAAGGAGGAGGAAGAGAAAGGAGGAAGTGTGCGCCTATGTTGTCTTTCCCTCTAAAGCATCCCCTTAGAGTTTTGCGATGGCGTGGGTGAGTTTATGTGTACTTTACAGCAAAGTCACTGTAAAAACAGCTAGGGATGGGTCATGATTTTCAAATATTCGAATGTTCTTTGTACAATAAAAAACTCTATCGTCCTCTCTCTGAAATATATTTTACCTTGTTTTTGCTGGCACCTGGTAACAGCTCCCAATGGCCTGTCATTTGACGAGAACGTGATGCATATTTGACCCCGGACTGGACTCCCTAATTAATGCTCGTTAACGTTCTAGATTAATATAAAAGTAGCAGCAATATTTGCCGGTTTTAGCGAGAGACAGCAGAATGAATGTGAAGCAGAAGATGAAAATGCAAGCGATGCAGGTAACAAAGTCTCGTTTAGCTCTTTCACTGTCACTGCGTTTCACTGTGTTTCAGCCTGTAAAGTCTGTTGCAGCTCTCCTGTACACACTCTAATCGCCTTTTAATTGACTGATTTTCTATGTTGGCAGACAGCTGAACAATGATCAAATGGCGATTTTTTTCGCGGCATACCCGTGATTGCAAAATCTTAATTTATAACCGTGACGTCAGCTGATATATTTGAATAGTCGTGACGATTTGCTTGAAATACCCATCCATTAAAAACCATCAGAAAGTAACATTTTATTTTTCGATATCACGCCTTTTCATCAGTATCGGCGCTCTCTCTCTCTCTATTCAGTCTATTGCTCACTCGCCCACCGCTGCTCTCTCATTCCTTTAAGTGTAGAGGAGGGGTCAAGTTTGAACAGTTCTGTGTACAAACACAAACGAGAAATGTTACACACTTTCCCCTAGAAAAAGAAAAACTTGTCTAACAACTCAAGTGCCACAATGAGAAGGAAGTACATCAGAGTGAAGTAAAAGATGAAAATCCAGTTTACAGGCTCAGAATGGAGTACAAGAAGGGAAATGTAGTTGTCAGTCTGTATCCATTTTTGGAATCCTTAATTGAGTTTCACAATGATTTAAGTCAAATGAGGAATGAAGGAGGCGATGCAGAGTAAAAAAGAGGCAACATGTGCAGTTGAATAAATACATAACGGAATGGGAAAAGCTTGAATCTCATTTACTACAGGCTACAACAAAGTGAGAGGGTTAGAAAAAGTGGTTATGAGGAGTATCAGATTACACCTACATGCACAGGATCTGGGGGCAATGACTTGTGACAGCATGCAATAAATTGCTTTACAGTGTATAAACCACTGCTGCAACTACTGCTGACTGATGTACACACACCAGAGGCAGTTTATTCGGACGCTAATATCATCTCCTGGCTGTTAGATTTAGGCCATATCGCCCACCCACATAGTCCAAACCACAGATGTACTCTAGAGATTGGAAGACTTCAGGGCAAGGCATCGTTAACCAAGCCTCCGCCATCTTGAGGCTTAAGTTGAAGCTCATGAGCCTGGAAGCTGTCACTTCGTTAATAGGGCAATTATGTGAATATCAAAGGTTTTGACAGAACTTAAATGAAGACTAATGTATAGATAAAACTGCTGCGTCATAATCACATATACATAAATCATATTTCTGTGCTGGAAAGCCTGTAGGTCTAGATGTCATCAGGCTTGGATTTATCCGCACCACTTCAGAATCAAACCCTAATGGAAAGAGCTACAATTTCACAAGGATGGATAGGCTTATTATCCATATCCATCCACAAGACATTCATACAGATGTTCTAATGACGAAAAACATCATTCATGAGTTCACATTTAAAGACGAACATGAATTTAATTCTAACCTTTATTTGAATGTTAAAACTGAAATAGATGTGTAAACAATAAAAAAACCTGTTAAATAGAATGAACTGACAAACTTAGAATATCTGGACATGTTTACAATTTATAGATCTAGTTCAACATGGGCTTAAATTCCAGGAATCTGCTACTAATCAGATGCAGAACTAGCTCTTTCCCTAAATTTAAAATTAGTTTTAGAAACCAGGCTCTAATGTCACAGATGTTACGGCGGACTAGACTTGGAAAGATGAGACTATAGGTTAACTTCCAACTTAAACTGCGTAAGAACCATAATACTAATCCATTTTATTTGTATAGCACTTTTCAAAGTTCTAGGTTTTTAGGAAAACAACAGAATAAAAGTATCATTAGTAACAAAAATGTACAGCACACTGCAAAATAATGTAATTTTACAACCTATTATTACAATATACTGATTGAGTGGATAATGTTCTACCGTGTGGAAGGTAATTCACAATAATTTGCATTCCCAGGATCATTTCCCACTTCATGTTTCTGTATCTGTGATCCAAATCCTAACATAATTATAAAGTTATATTATTGCATTTGATATCTTCTTTTTCTTTGTCAACTTAAATATCTCGGTCTATCACTCTGTCTGCGCCCGCAGAATCGATTATGCAAGAGGTCATTACATCAGTGGTGCAGACAGAAATGTTCTGTCTAGTAATAAGAGAACAGCACATTTTCTTTTGTATCGCTTTCCCCTACATTTCCACCTAGTTATTTATCAGGGTGGACCCGACTTTAATAGAACAGTGACTCCAGTTCGAGTCATATTCACAGAGCGAGAGGGTGCAGTGAAATATTAAACAGTAGAGAGCATCAAGTCAGGCCTCTTGTAGAGAATGATCCATGCAAAAGCCAACCTGCCACAGTCATAGTCGATGATCAGTTTTGACTTCACACTGGACATTATGCCCGGTGGTGCTGCTCCTCTTGCTTCAAGTGGTGAGTCATCCTGCATGCCTGTTTCTAAACTGCCCTACTTTTACCTTCCTTTCCACTTACTCTACTCACAGGGCCTACAAATGAAGTTTACACAGTAATGGATGAGATGAGGGCGAGCGCATAACCATGTATCAGGACTTAACCGTACAAATTTGCTTGGATGCTGCTGTAAAAAAAACAAAAAAAACAAAAAGTATAATTGCCGCACCATGGTCGTGTCAGACATGGAGACTGACAGGTTAATGCGGTGGGAAACAAAAAAGGGGTATTATGAGTCACTCTTTTAACTAGCATGCCAGTATTTAGTGACGATTAAATAATGCAGCCCCAAAAGCCTGTAATACATTTGATTGACGCCAGCCCTGTTCCGCTTCCTTCCCATGACCGCTGAAAACAAATAGTGTGGAGGCTTTAGCTGTAATTGGCATCTGCACAGCCCACCGAAGCGAGGGGAGCGAATAATTTACATGACAAATTACACAGGTCGCTTCTTACCTATATGACAAGCAATTAAAGATAGTGGTCTGATTATGGATTGCTTTTTGCTAAACGGGTGTAATCGGAATTCTATGCTAACCTGCTTTAATTGAGATGTTGCCCCTGCTCAAAGAGTAAAGTAATTATTTTTGCTTCCCCCTATTTGTGGTAGCTCATACATTCCACTAAAACCTGGAATTGCTTCAATTAACCTTATCAGGCTTATTTCCATGCTTGTACCTGGAATGAACTCATTAACTCCTGTTTTTCTAAGATACTGTTTATTGCGTTGAATTTAAGCTTTTCAGAATATTATCCCGGTGACCTTGGGTGGTTAAGAGAAATGTCCCACAAAATAATTTGTCCCAGGAATTGACAGAAAAATGGAAATAAAGAACACAACTTAACTTCTCTTTTGTGTCGCTTCCATTTGTCTGGTATCTTAATTTTTAGAATTTAATTTTAAAATGGTCTGCTTCACCCTGCCTTTCATGCTTTCTCAGTGAGCAATTATGAGTCAAGTGCATGATGGTTTTTATGCTGACTGAACATTGAGGCAGCTGATTTTAATGATCACTTTGCTTTATTTGTCTGAAAATGTTGTAAACAGGTAGTACAGCAGGGTGTAGTGTATTTGAAAAGCAGAGGAACTTGAATCAACCCAGGCTGTAATGACTCCTGGTTGATAAGTGCTACTCCACATCAGGGGTACTTAATCCTAGTCCTCAGGACTTAGTTGTCTTTTATATGCAGCCAGGTGGTTAATGCATGTAATTAAGTTACTTAAGTGGAAATCATTAAGGGGGGAAAAGGACAAATGTACCGTCTAACAAATGCACAGCTACACAATGACTTTTATTCAATATTCAATTGAGCAGAGATTTTAAAAAGAAATGCTAGGTTTCAAATTCAAACCTCACCAAAGTGTACCCCATGTGTGACACAAGTTCAAGCTGCTCTTTA
>JAPQRN010000013.1:8730853-8749497 GCA_037367275.1 Coranthus polyacanthus
AAAAGAAATGCTAGGTTTCAAATTCAAACCTCACCAAAGTGTACCCCATGTGTGACACAAGTTCAAGCTGCTCTTTATTACTGGATGAAATGTTGAAACTCTCTGCATATATTCTCGCACTCAGAGCATTTTGGTTTGTAATTTGTCCTCAAAAGTGTCCGTAGCTAGACGAGAGCTGTCTTCATTAGCCAATATTAGTCCATCTCGTAGAATGTAGGCCAACATCTGCGTCTCAGTTAAAGCAGCCTCAGCCACCAGGCTGCAACTTCACAGGTCACAGAATCAGGACTATACTACATAATATTTCCTGAACCTCATGTTCATCCCCACAGATCACAGGCCTCCACTTTTGGCATGTTTGGGTTAGAGATGGAAAACGAGAACTGGTTGCAGTTGAGAACCAGTTGCAAATTGTCCAGTCCATCGGAATCGTATGCCTCCGAGCTTATCAATTCGTTGCCAGCATGTTTTTCCGACAGTTGCACATCACTCTTGCATAGCCAGACTGATCTCCACACTTTGTTAGTGTTGTGCTGGTGCTGGAGATAGGTCAGGCACCATCTGCCATAATTTTCAAATATGGAAAAGAAAAAAAAAAGAAAAAAACTCTCTAGGGTTGTTTGGCCAGTTCTTTAAATGACTCACACTCATCTTGGGCTGTGCTAAGTTTAGGATACGGCAACAGTGCCTTTGCACTTCTGGGCTGGGGGAAGAAGTTGTTTTGGTGGAACATTTTACACATGGGGAAGCCAACCGTGGTAAATTTACTAATTCCCTGCAAAAAAGAAAAAAAGAAAAAAAGGCACATAAAAACACATTGTTTTGTCAAAACGTGCCTTTTTTAGCATGTAGTTGCAGGTAGTCGCTTGGAGGTTGTGATTGTTGGAGTAACACATAGATAGTAGAAGGGAGGAGAATGCAGACTGAAATAGTCACCTGATGGCAGCATTTTTCCAGCAGTCTACATACTGTGAGCCATACAACTTGCAAAACAATGATGTCAAACTCAATTGTCTGTGTTGCTGCAAACTTGTAACAAGGAGGAGTCACAGCAGAGAGGAAGTAAAGGTCTAAAGCGACCTTCGCTTTAAGAAGAAATAGGGCCACAGTGCTAGTTGTAATGCCTGTATTATTATCATTTCAACGAAGGTACAAGAACACCAGCAAAATGCTCAGACATCTTTCTGCTAATCATGGGTTAAAATGATGGGAATGCCATGTGTTAGACACTCTACACATGCCATTGCCAACCAATCAACACATCTGTCCATCCACACAGGACATTGATCAGGAATGAATAAGGGATAAAGAATGAGACCATAAGAAGAACTGATTTTGGCTTTGGTTTCGTCAAAATCTTATCAATTCCCATCCCTAGTTGAGGTTGGGGAGGTGAGAATTAGCAAAGGCGGCAGGAGCATGCTGGGGGTGAGTGGTTGCTGTGGCAACAGGCTGAGGAGAATGATGATGAAAATCTTTTTTGGTGGACTTTATTTGTTGAGATGTATACTTAATATTATACTGATGATGCTGGAACAATTGTTATTAGTTGAGTTTATATTTCAGTGTTTTAACAGCTTGGCTTAATTTTTCTCAACAGTTTACTCTTTGTCTAATTGTCCGCTTAAGGCAAGATCCGGTGAGATGTCGTGGGTAGGAAGATGTAAGGATGTCCAAGAGAGTCCTGTAGGTCAGTTTGCGGATTGTCATTGCCGCACTAATAGACAGTGATCGAATGGTAAACCAGTAATCAGTCGCAATGTATCCTTCTTGTATACCAGAGTAAAATAGCGGCAGCCTCTTTGTATGTTCAGCCAGTATCATGACTCTATCTTCACTGTACAGACGGCACATTGTGGTTCATTTCCACACTCTGTCTGCAAGGAAACGATACTCATTCAAAGGCCATTCTGATAGAGACATAATAATGACAGATTTACGGATGGTCCTGTCTGTTCAGAATATAAATGTGGATGAGTACATGTCAATCAACATTACAATGATGGGCATGCAGTAACAGAATCACAGAGCAGCCAGTTAATAAAGAGCATCACAGACAAGAATCGACTAAATGATCAATTCACGTGTCCTTTAGGCATGTGCCTATGCACGTGTCTGATTTGTTTTTGTTTTGTTTTTTCTTGGAATTGGTTCCTTAGCTATGACAGAATACCACAGCAACCATACTTACTGAAAGTGAACACAGATGCTGAGATACTGAGACAATGGGCCCCTAATAATATCAAATTGGCTTTCTTTGCAGTCATGCTCAATCTCTGCACAGCATTTTGCATATTAAATGTATTTCCCAAGTGCTGCTGTTGGTAGAACTTAAGGTATTATTCAGATCTTTTATCCCGTCTCTGTTTTAATGACATTCTTGCGTTCTTGCTTCTTTGCTGGTTTTTTTAAATTTAGATTGTTAACAGTCTTGCATTACAGAAGTGCTATTCCCATATTACGCCTCAGCCGGAGTTTACGCTCTATATTTGTTTTGATGGGTAATTCAGCCACTAGAATTTCAACCAAAAAGAATAAAGGCTGGACATGAATTATATGAGCCAGTGTGCACTGCGTGTGCATCACACTGCAGCCCTTTTACACAGAAATAGAAATAGGTCATAAAGTGTCTGTATATTTTAAATTAAAGTGAGAGTATACAGGAAATGACCCTAGTTTAGTGGCAGTTTGGTTTCGAGAGTTTCTATTATTATTATTATTTCCTGTCACCTGTGTCCTGCGAAGCTGACGAGAGGTTGAGACAGCAGACTGAATGACAGGCAAAAGATAAAAGTAAGAAACGTAAAGAACAATCATAACATATGGACCTGATGTTAACCCTCTGGTGAGTCTTGATCACCAACATGTATTGTTGCTTAGTAACTTTATCTCACTGTTGTCTGTACATGATTATTTTGTAGATGAGTCTGAGCTCCACCTACTGCATGATTTGGAAAAGTCAGCAAGAGGCTGGGAGGGGGACGAGGAGGGTCATCCCCAGGGCTGGGGGAATTATCCTTGGGGTTTCTTGGATTTTCAGTACAAATTTCAACCCAATCCAGTGAAAAATAAGCCACTGGTGACAGTGGTGAGGCTTAGGATGCAGTAGTACTAATGATGACATGTAGCTTAGATCAATTGGATTAGAGTTTTAGGATTTTGCAAGGTCCCATGAACTTAATAGAAGTTTCCACATGACTCTTCTCAAGAAAATCCATGATATGAAATGGGAAAAATTCAGAATAGTGGCTGAGTTGGCATGGAATGACATATGTATTAGAGTGATACTAAACACTAAAACATGTTTGTTGAGCTGTAAAACTGAATTATGTGACTCAGCTGTGATGAAACACATCAATACTGGTGAAAATTGATTTCAGCATCCTCTAATCAGAAGTGTTCAACCCACTTGTCCTTCAGTCAGAGTCTGAAAAACCTCCTTCATTTTCCAATAGGGAACTGAAGCTCTTCTTAGCACCACCGGATTAGTTTGAAAACACCCACAGTTGAACGTCTTTCAACGCTGCCTCAGTTGGTTAGTTTGTTTCAGTTTGGATCTGAACTCGCGTGTTAAGTCATATAGTGACACAGTGGGCTGGACAATCACGGCGATAGTTATTTTCTTGGGAATCTGGTTGGTTTGAAGAGTACTTCAGGGCTTTCGTAGGTGGTAAAGCAATATGAAATCCTCATGTGTTTCTGCGTAGTTGTCTTGCGATTCTCTGTCCTGAGAATGTCCCTGAAATACTCCTTTCCCACACATCCACACCTGGACATTTAGCCTCTAATCATTCAGCCTCTTGTTGACTTCGTAGCGTTTCAAAATCATCTAATGAGTTAGACTTAGAATGGTTTATAGGCTATTCAAGCGGTCTTAGCAGCATATCGTCGGTCAAACAATATTAGACTATTAAATATGCTATTAATGACTCGAGTTACATATGTGGCATATTTCCCACTGGACAGAAAAATGGAAAAATAGAACATGGCATATGCTGGCTGACATAAACTTCATCTTCTGTCAGAACGCTCCTGTCTGTCTGTAGCTCTGTTCTGTTAAAGATTTTTAAGAGTAGCTCAAGATGCACTTGAAGTGATCCTCAAGTAAACCATCCAGATGGGCTAATGTAAGCCTTAATTTTAAAATGACAAATTGATGCCAACGTTGTGTGTGCGTGTGTGCCTAAGAAAGTCTGTTTAATATGCTCTATAAATTTTAATTAAGCCATATTTAACCAACATACAAACTCAAACATGGTATTCCTAAAAAGAATTTTACTATGATAACAGGAGGGAAAAAAATAATAATAACAGTATTCAGAGATTCACTGATCTTGCTTCCGGGTGTTCACTCATAAACACAATATGGCTCCATATCTCACCTTGAAATTACATACCACACACTCTCATTTTCAAACAGCAACACCTCAGGCCTCAAAACAATTTAATTTACCATTTCCTGCTATAAAATTAAAAAAAAGTACTATTTTTTAACTGGAGCAAATACATTAATATCTGTATTTTTAAAATCGTCTTTAGGGGTTCCTTCGCCAGTTTCCCCCCGCTGTGAGATAATCTGAGGTGCAGTGCAGAGTTATGTCCCACCATATGTGTTTGTTATTTTTTTCTCTCATTAAATCTGGGTTGGGAGTAAGAAGCCTGCAGTATCTCATGTTTTATTTATGGCGAAGATGTGTCGGCTCTGCTCGTCTTCAGCTCAGGCTTTTTGATCTTCTTTCATTAGAGGATGTTCAATATTTATCAGTGCAGTTCCCCATTATTCTGCCCATGGATAGGTCCAACTCTTTTACTACTTCAGAGTCAGGCAGCTATCATGCCTTTTTTGCAGCAACACATTTGTTAAGGAAATGATATAGTTATCCTGGTGAAATGCTCTTTCTGTTGGAAAAGAGGGTTTCAGAGATCTTGGAAGCATTTGACCAGATACTTGTCGTATTATTTAGGATTTTTTTTTTTTCTTTTCTTCATCTCGTTTGAGAGCAGTCGCTTTCCTATTTTTAAACAGCTCAGTTAAATGGGACTACGCACCATACTGGGAGTTACAGGGTAATAAATATCAAACACAAAACTCAATTTGGTCATATCTTTTTAATTCCACCCCTAAAATTCAATCAGATTATTTTAACTAGTTTCTAACATATCCAAAAGTCGCACAGTTCACATACTTTGATTTTCAAAGAAGGAAGCTGCTTTTAAGTGTCCCCTTGATGTAAAGATGCACCGAGTATAATTTCATGTGTCACATATTCTGAATATTCCTTTTAGATTGCGTTTGCGCTGTCTAAGTGCATTTTGAAGGATTCCTTCTTTTTTTTCTTCTACTTTAATAAAGTTTAGAGAAAAGCAGTAAATCTAGTTATATCACTTGACAACAGACAGGAGACATTCATGAGACTAAAAGCCTCAGGTCAGTAACACAAGGCCTGCTTGTCGACTTTAACCTCACTACATCAAGGCCCTGGTTTTGTTTGGAGTGTCTACACCTCTTTTGTTTTCGTGATGCTGTAAGGTCACTTCACATCGGTACGAGCTGTTGCTAGTCACACCGCCATGTTAGCAATCAGACCCAGCTTGCCTGCCTGACAGCGGGGCCGTGTCTGTCGTCTCGGCTGAGGTCAAGCCTTTCAGCGTGCCGCCGCAGGCTGAATGTAAAATCGCGACCCCACAGAGGGATGTGAATAGAGTGCTGTTTTCACCTCTCTTTATGTAACATGAAAGAGTGATCATTACTGAAGACAAAACAAGAGCACTTGGTTCCGTTCGAGTGTCATGATGCCGGACAAAAACATAGAATGACCATGTAGAGTGTCAGTTAAATATTTTATATTTTGTCATGTAATTCCTCGAGTATATAATTCAAAATCTATTAAGAAATATTCCTTTCCGTCTGGTCATTTTACATGGACTATTTATTCACTGAATTTACAGAAAATGTGCTATATCGTAATATGTATTCTATGTCTTTGTGAGCCTTAAAAGCTCCCTCATAGCTTCTTTCCTGAGCATTAACAGTCCCCACCACTGAACCATGCAACGAATCCCTGCTTTCACAATGCCAGCTGTAGTCCAGGAGCAATAATGTAATCAGGTGATGCGCTGTCTTTGATAAACAGGAGCTAATAAATACATGCACTTGCCACAAATTCAATGAAAACCTCAGTGCACATTTTCTTTTTTTGTTAAGTGTATTGTTAAATCAAATATTTTGTCGTCCTGCTCGTTAATCCAGTAAATGATTTTCATTTTTGTGCTGTATCTTTTATCTATCTTTACCTTTGTGTACCCCAGTTAAAGCCCAACCAGTGTAACGTGTTTTGACTGTTTGGGTTTACGTTTTCAAAGCTCAGTCTGCAGCTTCGAATAAGTTCAGTCCAACTTCATGGTAAATAGCGGCAGACATTTATCCGCTTCTGGCCAGTGTTCCTTGGCAACTGTCAGACACAAAGCAATGACATAATTTGGGTTTTTATCACTAAACAAGGATTAGAGTAGGATTACAACATTTTTATAGTGACAGGGAGTCCCTGAGATGTTTATTTCATGGCTTTTAGATGCCACAAGACACTGAAATGCAACAAGGGAAATGTACGAAACTTGGAGTGTGTTGTATGGCATCCCCAGTGCCTCTGAAAAAAGCCAGAAACATGCTCGAACATGGCTCTTATTTCTCAAAACACTGCACAGCATTAAATATGATATGCACAATTTGAATGATTTGCTGTTCTCGTGAATCCATCCTCCTGCCATGCCAGCAGGACATACAGATGGCTAAATTATATGTAAATATTGCAATCACAGACACGTGGTTCTCTCTGTAGCATTCACTGCAGAGAGGTCCGCATGCAGCTGAAACTTTAACTATTGCATAATTTTAAATAATACACTTTTGAAGAGAAAATGAGCACTCCAGAGACTTCTGTCAGATTTAAAGGCTCACACTAACAACTTGACAAGGTACTGTAGCGTAGGGGTCTACAACAAAGGCCCAGGCCGCATGCTGTCTTGCATTTTATATTTCTCTTCTCCGTGTAGGAAGTTTTCAGGCCTAACTTGAATCCTTTTGAACAAGCTTTGAGAATTGCCTAAAGCACCTGTGTAACTGGAGAATACTGTATTGTAGGGTAAAAGTATAATCAATTCATGATCACATTCGAGGTCTCGTCTTGGTTAACGCTCATTGACAACATACTGTACCAGCCAAGTCGACAGAGGAGAGGCGAATCGAAAAGGCATTCCTGATGAAAACGTCTCGCCAGAGGACTTAAATCTGTCTCACTCAACCCTCTTTTCAAATGTTTTAAAGAGTGGTAGCAGTACAAAGGAAGGCTAGACAGAAAAATAGATCCAACTCTTAGCAGTAGGGCTGTGATGTGTTCAAAGACATCTCTTGGATGTTCTCACAGCATGTCTTTCCTTTGTGGCTAAACAGATTTGTTGATTACCCCATGAGACAGAACCGTGCAACACACAGGAGGAATTTTTGTCATATTGCAAGTCAGCTACTTTTATTAGTGCAATTTTTTTTTAAGTTTTCTTGTTCTTGACAGTGAGTTTTTTTTTCCTTCAAAATATCTTTCACAACAGCGGATACTTTTCTCGCACATTAAGTCCAGTCCATTTAGATTAATATTAAATAGTTGATAGGAAAAAGTCAGTAGTAGCTTAAATCTGTGTTTCCTAAACTTAGGGTCAGGAAAAAATGTCTTCTTTTCTTCTTTAAACGGCTGTGAGAAATACAACAGGGTTCCTATGGCTCTGGACTCAATTAAATAGACCTACAACCAATCAGAGCAACAAAACATTGAAAAGTTGGGCATGTTAGTACATTATTACCAAGTTATTCTAATGTGAGGATGCTGTTTCTGGACTCTGTTTGAAAGCGGCTCACTCTGCGTAGCGCTCCTCTGCTCTGGGCCTGCAAATTCCTTCGATCTTGGTGCTTCTCAGGCCAGTATTCCAACCTCCGTCTGTCCTTCGTCCACCGCAGGGACCCGCTGGATTATGGCGAACAGTCGGGGTTGGATCTTGCACTTGCGGCAAAAACAGAATGATGTCTCTTTTCTGCGCTCATACCCCGTCTTTTCATCTTCTCCTTCCTTTTCAGATCAGAGGTCAGGTGGTCCGTGCTGGCTTTGTTTCCCAGGTGCAGCAGATGATAAAGCTGAGCCTCTTCTTCTGCTGGCCTTATTTTTTTTTGATGTCTCAGGACACTTTTTGGCTCTTTTCCCTCCGATATGTTTGCTTGTTTGATCCTGAAACGGCAGAGTACCGTGGACAGTACGTTTTTTTTTTTCATCTGTCTGTTTTATTTATTTACAGAGCTGAGAAAGGTATGGAAGTTTGAAATGAACTCCACTGGTCTAGAGGCACGTTAGCGATTAGCAGCCCTCGCCTGATGCACAGTATAGTTTCAAACAGGATTTCATGGCCTAAATCATAGCAGACCTTTCTTCATCTCCATCTGCCAACACACACAGTTGAAAATCAGTATTGTTTTTAATATTGCTTCCTGTCCACTCTACAAGCCAAAGAGAGGTCAGACGGAATCTAATGAAAGGCCTGTTTCATGTGACGAATTGAGTTTCGATAACCAAAAATTTAATTTAAAAGTGTGAGACGGCTACAGCAGCTCAATGCCTACAGATGATTACGCCATTTCCCTGGTAGCCTTAGAGACCTTGCTGATGTGATTGGATTTGAGGAAACATAGATATGCATGCTGGTAGAGGAGCTGTTTTATTCACTCATATGTAACTTGAGAGAGTTTTTATTGGACTTTATTGGGCGCTGTCATCATTTTATTGTCTGCATGTGTGTGATTGTGTGTTGGAGTGCATGTGCGTTATTATGCAATGGGAAATTGCCTGGAAATAAGTTGATCTTAAGACTTATTGCACAATAATCCCTGTGATTAGATCAAGAGCTACCAAGATGAATTACTAGAGTTGATAAGAAGCTGTGGAAGGACCGTACGAAATAGAGCAGTGATGAAAAATAATGCAAAATTAATATGCAGACTTTACTGTATTTGTCAAGTGAATGATCTAGCGCATTGCTAAGCAGATACTGGCTTTTGTTACAGGCATGAAACACAAACCAACCCCAGTTAAGATCATCAACTGGCGGACCGGGGGCCACATGAGGCCTGGCAAAACTTAAAAACCGGCAAAACCATCCGGCCCCAGAATATTAATAAATTCATAAAATGTGAGGAGGAAAAAATGTATGCTGGTATGTGTTTTTTTTTTTTTTTCTATACTGAAGTAATCTGGATGGATTTACCAACCACAAATATGTGCATTCGACTTGTGGGCTCTAAGGTCTACAAATCCATCATCTGTCAGCTTATTATTAGCCCACACCACACGCTGCAAGCTTTTTCCACCAATCAGAACACTGCACAATAATGTCAAAACAAGTTAAGCCAATTAGAAAAAACATTATTTCCTCCCAATGAGCTGTATTCTACAATTCTATTTCTGGAATTACAGATTTCAGCCATCACTCCTCAGTAAGCTGCCTCCTGCACACTGTTTCTGTCTATTTCTGTCTATTTCTGAGTTTGAGACACATGCACTGCATTTAAGTGCCCCTCATAAATTCTGAAATATAGCTCTAATGGCCACAAAGGTTGTTTAAATCAGTGAAGTGTTTAAATAATTGTTTAAATCCATATGACTACACCTTTCTTGTTCTATCACTGCAGTAATTTTAATAATTATCCTAACTATGCTTGTTCAACATATTACTTTTGGAATCAGATATTAAGCTAATTGTGCCTACTTTGTGCCACTATTTGTGCCCCATGATGGATCAAGACTTAGTTACTACGAGTTACGATGCATAAAGCTTTGCAGTACCAAGTGGAAGCTTCCATGTAGGTCAGTGTAGGTGCTGTGGTGTTACAGGCTTAGGATGCAAATGTGATTTTGTTCCAAACACACATGAAATGGAAAATAAAACATATCTCCTCCACCGTTTTTAGCAGACTTGAGCATCGTGATCTGATCTGTTTCATTGTCCCCATACAATCCATATTTGAGTTGAGTTGCTTCCTGCTTTGGTGACGACCGAGGTGCTCAAACTTCTATGTGGAAATTACGAATGCTGTTTCCCATTTCACTTGTTTCAACTGTTTGACTTTCTCAGTTCAGTAGATTTTAATGTCTGTTGCTGATTTACACTGGCTGTTTGAGTGTGAAAAAGCAGTTGTTGCAGATTTTTTTGGGCAGTGGTCCTGAAAATAGCAAGGTATCCTTAGAAAAAGTGTTTTTTCTTTTTAGTGGTCCAACGTCGTCAAAAGACACATTATGTTAGTATTTCCCTAGATGTGCTATTGAGATCACTTGCCAAGAACTTATTCTGACATTCAGTGTCTTACTTGGGGACACTTTTACTGTACGAAATCCCTGCTAAATCACAGGCTTGAGTCTGCTCCAGCATACATAAGGAGGAAGTCATCCTCGACATTCACATTTGTTCCCACAGTTTCTGATCCATCTGACTTGGAAATAACGAAAAGGAGTCCAGGGAGAGCAATCAAACTCCCTGCAGAATGAGCCACGGATGAGCTCGGTTCCTGCGAGCTGGCAGTGCTATCCACCGAGCCACCACCTGCTGTAAAAAAGTCAAATAACTTCTAAATCATTTTGGCTTTGACAGCTGAAGACTCCTGCTATCCTTTATATTTTACTGACACAGCAGACAGGCAATCAGACAGCCTTTCAGTACATTGTGTTTTTGGTTGGGTCTCCCCTTTGTACAGAAAGCTCACTGCACATTTTAAAGCACTTTAAAGAATAGGTGAACTGCCTGACCTCCACCTCCACAATTAGTTTTGCTTGATGCAGCTCTCCTTTGTATTGATCGAGACTCTCCAGCGCAGGCGGAGAGGGAAAGTGAATGAATCGCTTCGTTCTGATTTCTGTAACCATGTTTGGCCCAGTGGCCTACTGATTTTCTGCAATTACATTTTAAATTTGTCAATATACGTAACATTTACCCATTTCTTCCTTCCTTTTTTTTTTTTCCAACCAATCAGAAGTGAACTGCATGCATTTTATGAAAAGGCACAGACCAGGTGATTTTCATACATTCGTCACACTTTTTGAATCGCACTCTTCAAATCCTGCAAAGTTCTGAACACTTTTGCATCCTGGCTTATGGTTGTTTTCCGGGCTGTTTAATTGCATATTTTATTCAGCGATTCTTTCTGTTATACCACAACACACTGCAAGCGCAGCACATTAAGTGTTGACTGGTGTATTTTTTACTTCACCCTTCCACCCCGGCACCTATAAAGTACTAATGCTCTTGTTGTAATGTAGCCAAGCAAACAGTGCATTAAGTCAGAGTAGTTTCGGTGGAATTTCACTGGCTCAAAAATGCCCCAAAAGTCCGGAGACAAAAGAAATAAAGATGAGTACATAACATTTAGTTTTAACACTTGCTGAGACCTCATGCTGTAACATTTTCTTGTTTGTGAGTCACTCATTTAATAGAGAACAAAACATTTTGTGCATGCAATTATTGCTAAGTGCTGAGTAAAATTTTTTAACCTATAAAACGAATACTTCCAAAATTACAACTTGATTGCTGCCATCATGGTAAGTGTTTTTAAATGTTGATTTCCATTAAGCAATCAGTTTATTTGGCTGTCTCCTCCTCCTCCCCGCTGACCATGTAGAGTCGCATATTTTGAATGTTTGGCCACTTTCGCCTCTTAGCTAGTCAGCAGGGAAGGGAAAATTAAGACAGAAAAAAGGAGAGAAAAAAATGATCAGTGTCCTTGGCAGAAAGAAAGCCATCCTCACCAAAGCAATTGAGTTTAGCCTCAGTCTTAGAACATGTGAGTCTGTAAACACTGGGTAGGAAGTTTATTAGATTGATATGATTTAATATGACTTCATGTCTTCTTGAGTCATTTGTGTTTGATTTGGCTGTAACAATCTTTATTGAGGACTGATTTGATGATGATCTGAGTTTGGTGAAGATTGGACAGGATTTAGGTTGTCCCCTCCCAAGTTAGTCCCAGATGTCATAACTGCATTTCTGTGGCCAACACATCAAACGGTATGAGGAAGAATCCATTTTGCTTTTTGCATTGGGCAAATGACCTTTTTCTTTTGTTTTTCCTTTCGACAACCTCAGTAAGCCTACAACTACCCACATGCCTTTTTGCTTGTTGCACTATCAGTGTCATCAAAATTGAGTCCAGGTTTGGTTTTGATACATCAAAGTGCTGTCGAGATAGGACCTCACTCCAAAACTCAAAAAAATCAATTTGAGGGTGGGTCTGAAGATCTTGCAGATTGGAAAGAACTGTGTCCTGTTTTCATAAAATATAATGTTGCGGAAACTGACGTCATAGCTTTCAACTCAGACAAATCCAATGGCTCCTCATTTTTGAAAATTGCACCAAAAATGCACCTCCAGCTTTGCCCCGTTGGTGGCATTGTACCACGTGGTTCTAGGGTCTGTTATAGACTCCAATAGGACAAGAAGAAACAGGTAGAAGAGGAAGAAGAAGAAGGTAGAATCAAGTAATTTTGGTTTCATGCTATATTTACACTGGAACCACTGATTAGGAAAGCATCTGGATGATGGCAAAAGCCCACGCGCACCATCATCGGCCTCCTCACATGGCCTGAGTGGAAGTTGAAATATGAGGCAGTGATCAAGTGCTTCAGATTTAGCACCAAATATTTTAAGCAAGAAATGTTGCTCCGAGAGAGATGATCATGATCAAGGCAGAAATATTTCATCATGTCTTTGTCAACATTATAATGTTTGACACATCGCACTGCTTTAAAGAAGGTATCGTATCCTTTTATTGTCTGTATTGTACAGACTGCAGACCGCTCTTATGCGTGAATCCACTGGTTGCGATGATATTACATTTTGGGTAATATAATAAAAGAGGGCTCCACAGTTTGTGCTCTTTTCTTAAAGCAAGTAGGGGATTTTAACAGATCTCAGTCACCAATTACTTCTGCTACCGCCTTGTGATTCAGTCGCAGTGACTTAAAGTACACTGCACTTTTAAGTGATGTAGGAGCACTTTCGGAAAAAAAACAATGTCACCAGCAGCATCGTTTTGTGTAAAGGACGGCTTTGGAAAGAAAGCAGAACTTAATGAAACTTGTTATTATGCTTCTGCAGTATTTCAACTTCAGCTGTTCGTATACTGCGCAGGCTGACACCCAGGGAAAAAAAAAAAAAAAAAGACAGCGAGGAACATAAATGCTCAGCAAATTGCATCTTCTCTTCTCGGATATAAAAACCAGCAACATCCCATTTTGAATTGCTGCTTTAGGTGGTGATTTTCTGATGGAGAGTTGATGAGTCGGGAGGAAATTCTATGTTTTTAGGTAGTTATTATAGCACATTATAACCAGTTTCATGAAGTTAAAAATCTGTTAAGTCAAGTAGGATCAATTTAAAAGCAGGTTATTTGGCTGTGTATGTGAAGTAGAGGTTAATAACTGCTTTTACCAAAGCAAGAGGCACACATGCAGACCCAGCAGTGCTGAAAGAACGTGTCCTCTGTTGCTCTGATTGGCTTTAAAAACATTCAAACTGAAAGTAAAATGTCCCATTTCTGCAATTTCACTTTCGCTTTGTAATGTTTTGTAATTAAATTCATTAAATTTGGTCATTACCTCCGTGATAACAAATAAACCTCTGATTATTCACATGGGACACATAACTTTGGTGGCACTATTAGCATGGAGGCCCCATCAGAAAGCAAGTTTATCAGCCTCCTCTGAGATGTCCTCAATTTAGTCATGACTAGAAGACAGATAACACTCTTCTAAATGTGTGGCAAACAAGTGGCAGAAGCGTAGCAGCTTAAATGGATGTGACATTTTTTTGTTATTGTTAGTGCGCACACACGTGTCTTTTCAGCCCCGGCTGTCAGTTCATGTCGATGTCAGGTATGGATGTCATCCTAAAACAAATCCGAGCAGTCACCCAGACAATGAGACGTGTTTGGAAATGAGCCTCCGGTGTGAACGCAGCATATGTGATGGTTTCTGTGGAGCCGCTCTTTATTTGGAGGAGGTTTATTTTGACCAGCACAATAGTTTGGAGCCTAATTGTACCTGCTGCTCTGTAATCAGAGCTCACTGGACAGGATTAAGTCTCATTAAATGGGTGTGTAGTTAATTTGCTAGCTCCACTGGTTAGAGGTGTAATCTCATTGGAAATGCTGGGCCAGGTCAGTTGTAAACTTGGACAATATTCAAATAGAGCTTTAATGTTAGGCCGGTGTTATTCCAGAGTCTTTTGAAGAAGATGTTGAATAATAGTGAATCAATAAATGATCATTTCAGTGTTGACTGACGTAGTTGACGCTGCTGACAAGTGACAGTGCAGGCTGTTATTTGTGACATGCATCAAATCAAGACCACAGAATGGCGAATACACACCAGTGTTTCTCATTAATTTGACTGTGGCGGCCATATCATCAGTGAGATAAGCTTAGTGTTAATGTAAGAATGTTAAAACGGTCAGTGTGCGATTTTTCCGCTGTATTTGTGTTCACCTGTATTTTGTGTCACTGTTAAGGCCCTTTTAAATACAAGTAGTGTTTATGGTAGTGCTTTTTTCCGTGTAGAAAACCACTTCCTGCCCTCAGTCTGCAGTTCATGCCACAGCAAAGCAGTGACATGAAGTCATATGCAAACAGCTTCTTCGAAATAAGACCTTTTGTTACTATAACAGTCCCTTAAACTAACCTGTGACAGCGACTCACAAAAAGAAGGAAAACATAGGTTGCAAAATGTGTGATTTGTATGTGGTTTAATAATACTGTGGAAGGAGAAGAAAAGTGAACCATTGGCTCTGGTGGAGGTCGCTACTCGTTCTCTATGGGGCAGTTTCTTTTTCGAGTCCTTGCGTTTATGTGTGCGGATTTTTAAACTCGGCACACATGCAGGACTGCGAACTGCCAGTATGCAGCACTTTATGCTTCTTTGCTGATTTTGGAGACGAGCCAAGGTTTCTCAGCTGTGGCAAGACCTCTAGTAACTGCGGAGAGAAATCCAGGAGGGGTGAGAGGTGACTGAAAGGCGTGTATGAGGAACTGTAAGAAGAGGCTCAGAGGTGAAGTGTAAAATCACTATAATTATGCTTATGATATTAAATTACCATTGATAATTGAAATAAAGTTAGCAGCTCAATTTTCTCACTTAATAGCAGTTCTGTTGCTCAGTTGTGTTAGCTCTCGCCTGCCCTGTGTTGAATTAGAACTGTTATTACAACAGCCACCTACTCTTCACTTTCCATATTGGCTCCAGACTGAACACGCTCTACAGTTTCAATTACAGCCTGCCGTGCTTTATTCCTTCTTTGCGAACACTTATAATCTATAATTATATACAAATTATTTCTGTGACACGCAATGCAACTTGTACTGATGGAAAAACTGTCTCTTTGGTGTTGACTGAGGTTAGTTTTTTTTTGTTTTTTTTTTTACTCTTGCGACGGCGACAGGACTTGCGACAATTAATGTTATTGCAGCTTTTCCTCACATTGGCCCGACTTTAAACCATCCACTGTGTCATAATGTCTTAACTAGTTATAATTACAAGTTATTTCTTGCTTCACTGTCTAAAACTATTTAAATGCTCTTTAAAAACTGGAGTTACAGCCTATGTCATATTGCTGCAAAGTTTAGTGATACTTCTTGGTGGGTTTGTCCTCACTAATGATCCATTTTGCTTTACATGTTATAACCTGAGCCATTATCAGTGAGAACAAGCTTTTCATTTCTACACTTTAAATAGGATCAGTACCAGAAATCACAGTAAAAGCCTATCAATATGTGGAGGCACAAGCGGATAACGTACACTAGGGGTTAATAAAGAAGAAATTCCCATGTTTTTTGCAGCGTATATATTATTGTGCTGTATTCAATAATAGATCTGCGGTTTGAATAATGGGTGTAGTTGTGAGGGAAAATGCTTACATTAACAGGTTTTGTTCTGTTCTCTTTAAGAATCTAAGTGAATATAGCTTGAATTTATGTAGCCAGATAGCAGCTTTAAATTAGAAGCAATCTGGAGGGGATAGTTTCACAAAAAAAGGAAAATGCTTACATGCTGTAAAATTTGTGCTTATGGCCATAAAGCACAGCACAGCACAGCACCTGTAATGCACAGTGTGCAGCTGGTCAGGCAGCATCTCTGTGTTCCTTGAAGAAATCAAGCCATACTTTGGTTGTGTTAGGGGAATCGCTTATACAGACATGAATTATGAAGACTGTACTTGATTGATGGCTTTTTAGACAGTCCTAAGGCTGTTTAATTGTTCGGGTTAAATTATTTTGTACATCAAACTCAGTGTGACTATGCAGAAACCCACTAATATGATTTCCGTGAGATAGCCGAAGGTCTTCCCCGGGCTTCCATTTTGATTTCTATTAATTCATTTATTTATTTCAATTAATTACTTGGGTAAGAACATTCGTGCAAAAAATGCAGCTCTGCGCCGATGATGCTGTCATTTATACACCTGCTCCATTTTACAGGTGGTGTAAAAGCTTCAGACTGCATTTCACCCTTTACAAATGGTCTGTGTTTAAAATTGCTCAGGTGCTTGATGATTTTAGCATTTACCCACATACCCAAATACTTGTAAAAGGGCACCCTTTCAGGTGATTAATCATGCTTAGACGACAAGCCTTTATATTATGTACATATTTCTGGTTGGGAAGCTCAAAGTGAATGCTTTTGTTTCAGAAATTCACTTTACTTTAAATGCCAAGAAAAAAACCCTACTTTTCTGCCTTTGATTGATTACAGTGAGACAAGTTAAGTTATCCATTATTGATCCAAGTAGGGCAGATCCAAGTTCATTCTCTGCATTTAACCCATCCAAGTATTCAGAGCAGTGGGCAGCCACTGTGCAGAACCTGAGGACCAACTCCAGTCTTTGCAGTGCCTTGGTCAAAGCCACTGACAGCCGCCGCAGTGTACCATGCAAGTATGTGGCGCACCATTGCTTTATTTATTAACTGGTTGGTTAGACATCATTGACCAATCAAAGACAAGAGCACTTTAGATATGGGACATTTTGGTAAAAATTGAATAAATACACGTGGAATGCAGAAATGCTAAGCAAATGCTGCTGGGTTCATTCTAGGTTAAAGTCCATGCTCTGCTGTCTTTTGGGCGTCCTGAGAGAATCAAAGGTTCAGCAGAAAAATGTTGCGTAACATGCCACATAGTCAAACCACACGGAGTGGACGGCGCTCGAAGAAAACCTTTGGAGTAATGCATCATGAAGGCAAACCTTATTTAACACTTCCACCCTACAAGAGACATGGAATCTGTCAAAGGAAGTGACTTTATCTCCGCTGTGGATGACCTGCTGTCCTCCAAGGAAAAAAAACAAAAACTAAAACAGGGATGTTGCTTAACCACGTCTTCCAGCAGTGGAACGGACATAAAAATTTCATAGCACAAAGCACGGTAGAGGCTGACTGGTGTTTATTTTTGTGAAATATATACATTTCTTTAAACTTGCCTAGAGCCAGCAGAATACTTAACAAATTACAAGTACAGTTTTGCTGATGCCATGTACTTTTCAATTAATAAGGATTTTTTAGAGGGATAAAACATGTGCACTGTCTGCAGAAATTACATGAGCACCGGTAATATATATACGGTATATGCAGAGTTATGCCAATGCCTCTGCTGTCAGTGTCATAGTACAGGTCAGATGAGTAGTAATTCATTGTATAGTTTTATATCATTTAAATGCAAACTTAAAACCACAGATCAGATTTATTAGGATGGACTTAGTGCTGACTGTATGAGATGATGCAGATGTCTTTTATTAGGCCGTCAGTGTCCCTGACTTGAATATATTATGGACACCATATGAACCAAGCTTGAGCTTACTTACCTTGACTGAACCTGGGTCGACTGCTGGGAATGTATATGTGTTCATGTAAGCAGTTGCCAGACTACGTGCTGACATGAGCTGTTGCTAAAAATGACTTTATCCCCAAAAAGCCCCAACCCAGTCATGAAAAAGTGTCTGATTTCTTCTGCTTTCCATTATATTTGTTTATTCATGCACATATAGACCCAGATCAGCATTTCCCATGTCTAGTCTATATTTTTCCTGCCACAGACTCATATTGAACCAGTACCAATGAACTTTGTTGTTTCGGCAAAGCATCTTTCTAAAACTAGGATCACTCTACAGCTGTCGGACAACTTGGACGTCTGCAACTGCCAAAAACACAGCAGAAAACTTAACTTTTGTGATGAATAGTACTGATGCTTCTTCATTCTTGGCACTTTGGTTTTATTTTTAAAATAAGTAGCTTTATGAGAAAAGGCTCAAATAAAAGGTTGCAATATTAATGAAGTGGTAGGATATGTATTTATATGATTAAGTCGCTAATCGGAAAATAATTGATGGATTATCTCCGGGTTGGGAATGAGTCACTGCTTAAAGTGGAGGAGTTTAAGTACCTCGGGATCTTGTTCACGAGTGAGGGGAGGATGGCGCGGGAGATTGACAGACGGATCAGGGCAGCGTCGGCAGTGATGCGGGCGTGGTACCGGTCTGTTGTAGTGAAGAGGTCAATCTACGTTCCTACCCTC